>CAJQUN010000012.1:600000-875562 GCA_907163345.1 Haberlea rhodopensis
TGTGTCGATCGGTAGAAATGAGTTGCCCGATCCATGTTGCATGTGGTGCAACTACTCCTTTGATGGAGATGAGTTTGGAACGGAAGCCGGTTATGGTTAAGTACACTGTTGTGTACTGGTGGTTCCCTTGGCAACGATGTGTGTTTAACATCGTGGGCTGGATCGTAGAGATATCCTCGAAGCGATATCTATTTTGGAATCTCGAATGATTCGGTGTTTTGCAGTTAAGTTTGGGCCGACTGCTTTTGTGAAGGTTAGCATTGGGGGTATGCTGACATTCTGTTGCGATTGCAATGGTTTGGGAGATTTACTCCATTCCAGATTTTTGGTGCGAGCCCGGTGTCCTCGTGGTTGGAATGTCGTTCATGATATGTTCATGATTCGGCGAGGTATATCCGTTGGTTTGCATGGTCTCGGCATTTGTGGAGTGCGCCTGTGCAATTTCGGGGATGAAATTCTTTTGGTGGAGGATAATTGTGATGTCCGGGGATTAATGATGTTAATCCCGGTGTGGTAATAATCCTTAATGGATTATCGTTTGTGGCAATTATGAATTAATTGTGATTTTGGGACTTCCGGGGATTTTAAATCCTGTTTTTGGAGTCGTTGGATCCAAGGGATGAGATTGTATTCTCATCGTGGTGATAACCTTGGAATTTGGTCTTTTGTGGGATATGGGGTCCGGAGTACTAGGTACTGGGGCTGTTTATGGAAATAGAGATTGTGAGATGATTTTTGAAAACAGATGATTTTTAATGAGTCATGATGTATTTGTGAAGAGATTGATAATTTGGAGTTTTGGTACTATATATACCAAGTGGACTCAATGTTCCGTCATTTTGGACGAATTCCCTCTCTCTCTCCCTCTCTCTCCTTATGCGCCCAAACCCTCTTCCCCCTTTCCCCTCTTTTGTTCTTGGGAAAGAAATCGATGGTAGCTTGGCTCGGGAGCCGATTTTCTCGAAGATAATCAGGTTTTAATCTTCCCCTCGTCATTGTCTTCGATTTGGTAGTAATATTGTAGAGTTTGGTTGGGTTTTGATTTAGTTATGGAATTTGGGGATTTTTGGTTAAAATCCAAGTTGAGTTTTTAGAGTTTTTATTGGTTTTAAATGGAGTATTTGAGGAGTTGAAGGTGTATGGGGTGATGGATTTGAGTTTGGGTGTGAAAAACACCATTAAAGCTCGAGTTTTTCGAAAAATCACAGGTCGCGATCGATCGCCGAGGAGCGCCGATCGATCGCGACGAGCAGCTGTAAATTGTTGAAGATATACAGTGCTGGCGATCGATCGCGAGGCGATTAGTGATCGATCGCGGAGACGCGCGATCGATCGCGAGATCATTCTGTTTGGCAGCGGGTGCGCGAGATCGATCGCGCCAGAAGCGGCGATCGATCGCGGCCCGAAGTGTGGTGTTTTTTTCAAAATTTTGGAAAAAATGTCGGGATTTTGGAATCGAGGTTTAATTAGCCCATTCCCGGGGCAATGTCTACATTCCAACAGGAATGTTATACCTTTTAAATGGATTGGTAGAGCCAAAGTTTTATAAAACGAAATTCTCGGTTGAGTTTTTTTGGCAATCTTTTAAACATATAAAATGGAATATTTTGGGTATTATGCATGCTTAGCCGGGGGGCTTTTATTTTGGTAATCGTCATGGATTGACGATATGATTGGGAGTTATGAACGTGCTTGGGCACGAGATTGCATGCCTATGTTTGATTGGGAGTTATTTGCATGTTAGCACTTAACTCATCGGGTCGTGGGACTTAGGCAAGGTTGGACTCAAACTACGGAACCATAAGGTACGTTAACGTACGAGCATAGCCTATTATAATATTTCAACTGTGAAATGCATGTGTGTGGTATTTGCAATAAATGCATATTGAAATACATGGACTACGGTACTGGCAATAAATGAATAGTGAAATGTATAGTATATGGTAATTGTGATAAATGGAAATACGATGGGAATTATATGGTGTCGCTTTGAGCGAGCA
This sequence comes from Haberlea rhodopensis, assembly GCA_907163345.1. NCBI lineage: Eukaryota > Viridiplantae > Streptophyta > Magnoliopsida > Lamiales > Gesneriaceae > Haberlea > Haberlea rhodopensis. The sequence continues at coordinate 602,001 of CAJQUN010000012.1, forward strand.
ACGATTGAGGTGTTATCGCCGTTGAGCGATCATTGGTTGTGACGCCGCTATTGTTGAGCGTGCGTAGGGTTTGAAATGCCGCTATTGTGAAGCGAGCAATGAAATAAGAACATGGAACCATTGGTTAGATATGTGTGATATCTACGGTCTTTTATATATATAATGATTTTACTATATTGATTATGAGACTGGCATAATAGAAATGGTATTTGTTAATCTATGTGGCGATTAACTGGCTTTGAGAATTTGATGAGTTTGGTTATCTTAAGAACAGGGGGAATACAGGGGATCCCGGATGAGGATGATACCATCCAGGGAGTATCATTCAAATTCATGGCATTTGCATTCTGTAAATTATGAATTGTAATATTATGGTTATTAGATTAGTGGTATTGGTATGCTCACCCCGTGTGGGGGCTGTCTCTGTTGGGGCACAGGTGTAGCAGCAGCTTTGGAGTTGAGCTCGGACTGTTGATTTGAAGTACTTCCAGGATCGAGGTACCAGAGCGGGTTGAATAAGTACATAGATCCAGTGTTGAGATCAAACTGTGCTTGGGAGGTGCTTCCAGGATTGAAGTACCAGTCATGGTATCTGGTAGACTATCTTTATACATTAGATACACGCTCATTCATTGGGTGCTCTCATGTGAGTATGTCTTTACGTGTATATGGGATGTATAAATGGGCAATGGTTTCCTCTCTTTCATTTATTGTTTGCATGCAATTAAATATGGAATTGCTAAATGAACTGAGAGCATGTTAGTGTAATATGAGGGTGCATGTTATGTATGAAATCTTGGTGGGGGAATTTGAATATTATGTGGATCAAATGCAAGAAAGTTTCTGGATGGCATATGGGGTTGTACTTGCATATGGCTTTTTCCCATGATAGTATGATTATATGCACTAATGGTATGGATTAACACACTAATAACGGGTTAAATGCACGGGGGGTCCTTACACATGGCTCCCAACTGCCAACAATTTGGACCTGCTCGACATGGACAGATGCCAAGGAAGCAAAATGAGGTAAACCTATCTAAACTAGAACAATAAATGATTGACTTAATCTCTCTTGGCGTCATCTTGTAGGTGGCAATATAATGAAGGAAAAGCCATGCGGAATTGTCTAGCCATGAGCCATCCTACTAATGCATGCCCCTCACTTCAAGAGACATCCACTGAGCACCTAAACGAGACGGGTGGATTTCCCACCACAAATGAGCTATGAACCATCATCGAGCAATTACAACCAAGGTTGGAGGGATCACCCAAACTAGAGCTATGGAAGTCAACAGGGGCACCACCCTCCACCGCCTTACAGACCGCCATTTCAGAGGCCTAAACAACCTATAATCCCTGCCACTAAAGTCAGGTTAGAAAATATTGTTAAAGTTATTGGTGAAAATACTTTGCAATTTCAATAGGAGACGAGTCTGAGCATTCAAAGCTTGAATACTCGAATGGGGTAATTGGCGACTTCGGTCAACAAGATAGAGGGGAGAATATCAAATGTTCTGCCTTCACAACCAGTGATAAACCCAAGAGAGAACGTGAATGCCATCACATTGAAGAGTTGTGTAGATGAGTCTGAGGAGAAGGTGGTATTGATGCCACATGGATGAGAAGATATGAAGGAAGAGAAGGACACCAAAGTGGACACCGAGGAGCTTGAGCAAGATGAGGAACCACGAGGTAAGTTCCCTCCACTTCTGAATATAAAATTGAACCCACTTTTCCCCTTGATTGGCAACACTAGGATTGATAAGACAATGCTATACTTAGGTGCTTCTATTAATGTCATGCCTTACTCAATCTACACACAATTGAAACTTGGACATATGAAACATAATGGAACTGTTATTCAATTAGCTGATAGGTCCACAGTCCGTCCTAGGATGATAGTAGAGGATGTACTTGTGCATGTTAATGAATTAGTTTTTTCCGCTGATTTCTATGTCCTAGACATGAAAAATGGTGACCCATCTAGTCCCATCTTATTAGGAAGACCATTCTTGAAAACGTCAAAGTCAGTCATAGATGTTAATAGTGGTATTTTAACTATGGAGTTTGATGGTGAGATTGCGAGATTCAACATCTATGAATCCATTAAAACTCATGAACATTCTAGTTAAACTATTGATATTACTGAGCACTTAACATATGACGAAGATGATTTTGATTTTGATGATCTGTATGATTTAGAAAAAGGCTACTGAAGGCCTTGTGGACAAAGGAGGTACGGATTCAAATCTTGTGCATAAATTTCATACCATTGCTCCTTTATCTACTCATGATACTGCTTATTGTCTATCTTCTAACATGCAGGATCCTACTGTTGAAAGGAAATACCCTCGTGATCTACCAAAGCAGTCAACAAAGGACGAAGGAGGAACAAGAAACGAGAGTCACCCTCAAAGAAGTGCAAGGCGAACAAGCCAAAGTTTAGAGGAGTTAAGAAGATATTGAGGTGGAAAATGAAGGATAGAGTGACATCGCATGACCCACCTTGATCAAGGACTGGCATCGGGCCACCAATGTTAAACAGAGAGGTTGCTTGGGAGGCAACCCAAGGAAAGTTAGTTTCCCTTTCCTTTTTATTTTTTATTGCTTTCTTAGTTCAAATTTCTCTTTCCTTACAATTTTGACTTATATTGAGGACAATGTAAGATTAAGTATGGGGGAGGGATTAGAAGTGTGTTATTGATTTCTTATTATAAAAATACAAAAAAATTGAAAAACTTGAAAATTTAGAGCTCATAGTGAACGATGTATCTACAAAAGAATGAGATGCGTGAAAGAAAAGGGATGCCTTGAAATAAACCTTACAAAATGAACAAGGTTTGAAAAATCATGCAAGAAGAAGAACTTTTTACTGTGCATATCAATATACTCTCTTGTTTGATACATATTATCCTTTCTTTCATAAGCCAACACCTAGGCCAAGCTACAAGCTAATTAAGACCTACTTGATTTGTGTTTGCAAGTGGCTAAGATAGTGGAGAAGAGTGTGCAAGTGAACTTATACTTGAGATTGGTGTACAACTTGAGCTATTGTGGGTTTACATTTATTGGATCTTTAATTTGTACATGACACTTGTTTATGACCACACACACACAAGTTCGCTACTTTGTTGGGTATGAAATGTCTAGGGATTGAATTTGTTCCACTGTTAACTTTCGCCTTTCAATATTGTGCATGTCTAAAAATTGTTGATGCACTAAAGTGAGGGCAAGTTTGTTTATGATAAATCTATGAGCCACAAAAAGATTGTAATTTGGGTTTGATTTACTCAAGGTCGAGTAAATATTAAATATGGGGGAGTTTGATGTGCCTAGAAATAGACACATATAATGTGTTTAATTGTCTACGATTTGGTAATGCTTTAATAGCTAATTGATACATTTTTTGCCTAATCGTATCATTACTTGAATGTAGATGGAATTGGAAAGAAGGAGCTAATAATGATGAATTATGACCAAGGAATGCATTAGAGCATGGATTGTCGATCGTACGAGGACTAGAAAATAATTACCAAACTCCGCTAGTTTAACTATATTTAGCCTACGATAACTAGTTATGATTAATTAACTAAATTGACTAATTAACTCAATAATCAACCCAACAAGCAAGAACAAAGAAAATTAGAATCAATAGAGACAAGTATCAAGACTTTCGGTTCACCCATGCAATCCCTCACAATTTGCCTATAGTTAAGAATTAAATTCAAACGTTCTAAGGTGACGAGTTTTCTTAATGCACTTGTTATACCTTGGTCCGGTTACAATGTAAGGACCCCAAGCCCTTAAACCTTGATTAGTGTATTAACCACTATGTGTGGTACATGCTTTCTATAAAATGTCAATCGGGAAGCTCTGATGATACTTAATCATTGCCTGTCAATTACAAAATTTCCTGTAATACTCAATGTTATAAGATCATCATCCTGACAATAAAAGACTCATATGTTTGCCCTTTACCAACCCCTTGGTGCCACTTTTCACATTGTAAACTTTTATAAAAATTTGGGCAGAGTCTCCCCATAAATAGAGCTATCCCAAAAAAAAGAGTACAACACATAACAAAATTCCCGGCCAGGGAAAGCATAATACTCAACAGAAAGCAGCAATACAAGTAAATTCCCAGCCAGGGAAGACACCACACATAATACACCAATGACTCTCATATCATTCTAGCAATTCAACCTCTAATTGCATGCAACCTTAAATGAAAGAGAGATAGGCTCATGCCTTTATATACAATCCATATACAAGTATAATCGTGCTCACATGCGAGCATCATGAATATGTATAAATCCTCAGGTGTATACATAGGTACTCTATACGGTACCGTGCTCCATCAAGCCCTGGTACCACGATCCTGGGAGTACCTCAAATCAACAGCTCGAGCTCAGCTCCATAGCCATCGATGTACCTGTCCACCTGTCCCAACAGAGACAGCCCCCAACGGGGTGAGCATACCAATACACAAAATCCCATAATCATAATAATGAAATTCATAATTTACAACAAAGGTAAATGCTAATGAATTTAAATGATACTCCCTGGATGGCAACCTCATCCGGGATTCCGTGTACTGTCCCTGTTCTCACAATCATCAAACTCATCAAACCTCATAAATCAGTAAACCAACACATTGATTTACACATCGCATGCCTGATTCTCAAATATCAATAATGAATGATTCCAAGTTCATATACATGCAATTATAGATATATCAATATCAAATATTGATTTCATAATCTCGCTTTCCATTATACCTAGACATCTCAAATGTCTCATAATGAATACATGATTCTACGAACCTAGACATCTCAATGTCTCACGAAGAATACATGATTCTACAAACCTAGACATCTCAAATGTCTCATAATATAGTCATATAAACCCAGTACCCCTTATATCATGTAAGAGTCATCCTACTCTAGTGTCACGCACGCTACAAGCTGCGATATCAAGATTTGGGTCATTCCTTGGCTATATCAACATATATGTATAACCATACGCAAAACATTCAATGCAATCAAAAACACCTTATGCATTTCACATATATATAGTAATGCTCGTACGTCGCACGTACCTTAAATCTCCGAAGTCCGAGCCAAACCTTGCTCGAGTTCCATGCCCCGAGGAATGATGTGCTAACACGATAAATAATTCACAATTATTTACGAACATGTAACCTATGCTCAAGCACACCCATATCCCTCAAAATATTGTCAACACACGACAATTATCCTCTTAAAAGACCCGGGGCAGGGTACATGCAGGGAAGGAAATAAATGAGACAATATCGAAATTTGTTCAAGAATGCCCTACAAAAATCGAACCCCAATCTCACAATTTCGAACCCAATTAAATACCACAATTTATCTAAAATGTCAATTAAGCTATCCAAGCAAGAATCAACATCCCTTGACAAAAACCCCCAAATTTTCGAACTCAACCCCCTTAAAATCGAACCCAAACAAGCCTTTAAATTCGAACCCTAACAATTCTTCAAATTCGAACCATAGCTTCTCAATTCGATCTCAATCAAGCATCATAATACACCTAAAACATGCAATAATCGATCCATTGCACGAATTAACACCCCTGCCAAAAACCCCCAAATTTTCGAAATCAAACCCTACAATTTCGAAATTAATTTCGAACCAAAGTCACCAAATTAAGCAGGGAATAACATGAGAGGGATGAAAAAGGGGTAAGGGAGGCTACCCAACGAAATCGGAAGCAAAATCAAACGAAAATCGAAGAACCCTAGAAATTGGGGATCGACGCTTACCTGCAAAATCCGAACGAGAAACGCGACGAAACCTTCAATTGACAGAGGGGAAAGGAGCGCCTCGCCGAGATGAAGCCGTGGGTAGGTTGGACGCGCCGATCGGCGGCGGCCGAAGCGCCTGAAGCGGCGGGAGCTGGGGGCGACGGGAAATCGCACGCGGGAAGAGGGAAGAGAGATTTGGGGCTTAAATGAAAATATCTTTAAATTTTTGGGTTCAATTGGTATTTATAGCAAAAATACCCCGAAAAATTAATAGCCCCACAAATACATCATGATTCCTTAAAAATCATCTGTTTTCAAAAACTCTCTCTCTAACTCCAAAATCCCCTACCGGTGCTCACCCAGCACCCGAGATCCCGAGACACACCAAAAACCCAACTCTTAGGTTTTTCACCCAAATGAGAATACAATCTCAACCTCTGGATCCAACGATCCCAACTACCCAAATAAACGAGCCCAGAAGGCCCAATACCTCAATTAAACTCCAAATCGTCACGTAAAACCACTTTAGGGATTATTAATACTCCGGGATTAACACCTATAATCCCTGGTCATCACATACAACAAGTCTAATACTAAGGTGTAACAAGGCAATGATCATGCACTTGTTTAACACTCAATATTGTAAGTTGATCTATGAAAACTTCTAGCTTTCGATTACTAGATATCTATAGCTATCACACGTGTATTTGACTTCATCTCTCGATATCAGTCTAAAATCGATGGTTTAATTTACTCATATCGCAATCTCCTATGGTCAATTCAATTGCAATAAATAATCAATCAAGGATATTAATCCATTGCAAGCATGAACACAACAAATTAAACTCAAAGAATTTGTAAGAATCAATCAAAACATAATCAAAATTGTGGGTTCAAAACATGGGATCCCCTAAGTCTTGACAACAAAACTTAACCTAGAAACATATTCAAAATCAAATGCAAAATCGTGTTTTTCAACATCAAAAGCATAAAGAAATCAAATAGAAACAAACAAAGTTTAGAAATACGAAAATAACGAGAGGCTTTGACTCCTTGAGTAGCTCCGTCCTCCCGTCTCTTCCGAAGCGTCTCCTCTTCAATGGTTTGATAGTGTATGGATGGTTGGGGATGAAGGAGAGTGATGGTGACTGAGTTTGTAGAGTTTATTATGAGCTAAGAGTCGCTCAATTTCGTCTGAAATCTTCTATATATTGTGTTGGAGGAGTCTTGCATTCTTTGGACACAAAATAGCTTGATAAGGAAAGAAATCTCGATTTTTTCGGGTCTGGCGATCGATCGCTACTATGTGCCTATCGATCGCCAAACTATTTTGTTTTTATTTTTCAAAATTTCCGACGCGGCGATCGATCGCTGATCTTTACCAATCGATCGCGAACGTGCACTGTTCTGTGGTGATCGAGCGCCTGATATTACCGATCCATCGCTGCAACTGATTTGCAACATTTTGCACTTTCGTCCCTCCTTTTCCTTGTATGCTTGGTTTGGTCATTTTTCAATATTTTAAGCCTATTTCCTCCACTTTTATGCATTTGAACCTAGATTCCTGAAATATACAAATATATACAAAAAAACATAATATTTTCCAGGAATCACTACAAAAAAATCCCTAATCTTATATAAAATTAAATGTAAAAATCACACTTATCACTCGCCCCTAGGAGCATCCTCATTCAATAGCTCGAACCCAATTCCCGAACCAACGTGGTACCTGTTCTACCTGTTCAACAGAAACAGCCCCCAAACAGGGTGAGCATACACTATCACAATACTCACATAACAATGCATAAAGATCATGATAAGATTATAATATAACAATTTAAGATTATTGGAAATCTATTAAAATGTACTCCCTGTACAGTTATGAATTCGTATAGCTTCCACTAGCTGTTCCCGTTTCAATCTCACACATTTTCATAACATCAAGTTCAATATCATTATTTAAACATGATATTCATCACCATGATAATTCAATACAACCAGAAATCTATTATTTATGCTCAATCATAAAAAAATTCATATTGCATGCAATCCTGCCTATCAATCTATCTCATTCTCAACACCTTCTCATATTGATCATGCCCAAGGCATCAATACTCAACTCATATGCTCGGTTCATGTACAATTATGTATCCTTCATACCACATATATTTACACATATTCATTTCTTCACTCGTACATCCGGATCACGTACAATTACGTATCCACCATATCGCATATGTCATACTCAACACACATATTCATTTCTTACATTCCCTCATTACATTAAACGAGACATCAATATAGGAATATGTAACTACTTCATAGTATGTATAACTGCTCGTACGTTACCACGTACCTTAAAGTCGACGACATGAATAAGCCACCCTCGATGTCCGAAGGCTCATGGAGTATCTATAAATCGAATGTTCATTCAACATTAGCTCATTCATTCAACATTCCCAACATCTAGTTAAGATATTCCACTTGTTACTTGGAATTATTATCTTTTACTCAAAGAAATGATCTACGCAAATCAATAACATTTCTCATACTATCCAAATTTCCAGTTATGATGTTCATACTCGAATTATCATCACATACACACTTTAAATTAACTACACTAATCAAGTTAGCGTTCATACTTTAGTAATAACTCATCAAACAAGAGCTATAACAAATATACACACATTTATACGCTGAAATGACCATATTAATAATCTGGCAGTGTACATGCATACACTCACACCCATGAATTTACATAGACACACAACTGAACAAGCTAAATTCATAGCCATGTTTGACTACAACATTTCCCTTGCAATTCAGCAAGTTCAAACAATACAAGCAACAAGATTTGCTTCAAAAATTAGTGAAATCAACCCATAATCGGCACTTACATTCACACCAACATAGAAACATCTATAAACCCAAAAGTAGCAGATTTTTCGAAGCAAAAACAGCAAGGAATCAAGCGAACTAGCTGCTGAAATTTTTGAATTAAAACAGCAAGATTCAACTCAACAAAACAGCATGATTTCATCCTCAAAGTATAACCACCTAAATTTAGAAACTAACAACATGATATTTTCTCCTTAAGAACACGCACAGAATCGCCCACAAAACAGCATACTATTCGAACCATATAACATCATGATTTTGAAATATTTCGCTGAGCAAGTTAGGCCGAATAACAACAGGAAATCTAGCTTAAATACTAGGAAAATCGAACTCCAAACAACCATGTTTTTTAACCTAACTGGCAGTAGATTTTCGACCACATGAGCAACAAAAATCGAACCCAAAACACAAGATTTTTGAACCATAAGTGACATATTTTTCGAACCAATAGATATCCATATTTCGTGTTCAAAATAGTAAGAAAAATCACAGATACCATTACCACAAGGAATATGGAGCATGCTTAAAGTGAAATGCAAGATTGCTCAAACAAACCTTAACAAAATCGAGCTTAAAACAAAGGGGAAAATCATTCCCTGCTGCTGAAATGAAGGGGGCGGTGGGTTTAGGGGAAATAGGGGTAGTAGCCGATTTTTGCGTGTGTATAAGTGGGGCGTGTGTTTTATTTTGCAACCCTAGTTTAAGTTTACACCATATAATTTCCACAACTATCCCTTTTCTATTAACATTTAAATTTTAATCTCCAATACAAAGTTATTTATTATGAATAAAAATCCCTTGAATTTAATTTACACAATAAATTCAACCCGAAATATTTTATTCCAACTCCGGTCTAAAATGATATGCCCAAGAATTTAATCTCGTAAATTATCTCATAATTTACCATGCTAATCCAATTGTTTAAACATCAATAATTTTGGGCATCACACGCAACAACTTGGTGTAGGGAGTGCACAGATGTGTGGGATAAACACATACAACCCAAATTGAGGGGACCATCAAAATATTATCTAAGAAAATAAATGGATGAACCAACATGCACCTTACATGCAGTCCAACCTACAACCATACATACCGCAATATCAGTCATGGCCACAACAACCTAAAATCCCTACACCTAGTGAGTCTTTGGAGGATATTATTCAAGAGCTTACTAATAGTGAAATTGCAATTTCACCACGAAACTGGGGCTAGCATTCAGAATTTGGGTGCCCTAGTCTGAAAAAAAAAAAACTTTATTGAAGGCGTCATCTAATATGCCGCCTTCAATGAAAATAATTTTTTTTTTAAATGAAGACGCCATTTAAGTATATATATTCAAATCTGAGTAAAATCAAATGAGTATATCGAGATCGAACAAAGTGTATTCAGAATGAGATGGACTGACCAGAAGCCCGTGCAAGACGACAAATGGCTTCAACTTCTGGAAATCAATAAATTTGTATATATGTGTAAAATGATTATACGTTTATTGTGTAAATGATTGTACGTTTAATTACAAATGATGGTACGTTTATTGTTCGTTTATAATACGAGTTTAAATATATAAATTGCACACAAAATTTTTTGTTTTTGAAAACAAACATGTTAGTTCCAGATTTTAAAGATGACAAAACAGATCAGACCGATCGAGCCATGACAAAACAGATTAGACCGATCGAGTCATGACAAAATAGATCAAATCGATATAGTATATCGCAAAATCAGAACGGATCGATGCAAACCAGTCGGACCAGGTCGAAGCACAGATCATCTCAATAAAGATCAGATCAGAGCAGACAAAGTTAAGTAAGCTTCGTCCTTCAGTCCGAATAATTAACGGCTATTTATTGAAGCATTTAATGATGCATTTAATGCTAAAAAAGACCCAGGACTGAAGATTACCTTAAAAGGTAAGTAGACAAAAGAGAGTCTACCTGACAAACGCCGAAAGCACAGACCAGAAGGGAAAGTGCCTAAAAGAAGAAGACTGAAGCTTGTTCAGAGAATGAACAAAGTCAAGAGTTGCACAGAAAAGGAAATAGTGTCGTTGGTATAAACGACTATATAAGGATGCAACTAAGGTACTCAAAAAAGGACTTTACTGATCAAATCAAGAAACAAAACAACACAATCTTACAAGTCAAAATATTCTTGAGCAGAACCGTCGCTGAAAGATATTCATCTTACCAGTCTGCTGAAAGTTTTCATAAGCACAGCTTATTGTAATATTTGATCATCAAAGGATCATTTTGTGCATAGATAAATTCACTGTGTCTTTTGTATTTGTACTAAGATAGAAGAGTGAGATTCAATTGTAACTGTCAGACAGATTGTGTCTGAACAGATTGAGAGACTAGGAGTTTTAGTCTGGTAGTGGGGTAAATCCAGCTGAATCGGGGTTGTACAAGTAGTTGTATTACTCAAAGTCTTCTAGTGAATCCTTCCTTGATTGGAAGAAGGGGAGACGTAGAAGGATTTGCCTTCGAACTTCCAGAAACACATCTTGTCTATTTACATTCTGTATTGCGTTACATTTTATAAGCCATCAAGCCGTTCTTACTAGCCAAGAACATATCGTTTCCGCACTCTCATATTCAGTGGTCTGTTCTGCTTAAAGGTTGATTAAGAACCAGATTTCACTCAGTAACCGGAGAGAAATCAATAAGGATTAATTTTTAAAAGGAGTGTTCGTTCACCCCCCCTCTAAACACTCCGGTCCGATCCTAACAAGTGGTATCAGAGCAGGTTGTCTTAATCATCAACGATACTTGGACTGATGGCATCATACAACAAGATTCCCATGTTCTCAAAAGAAGATTACGATGATTGAAGAATCAGAATGCAAGCTCACCTGGCAGCACAAGATGACGATATGTGGTATGTCATAACAGACGTACCAATGAAAATATTACAAGTGAATCCTGCACTAGGAGGATTAAGTGGCGAACCTCAGATGATCGAAAAAGAGAGGGCCACCTGGACAAATGAAGAGAGAAAGAAAGCCAATCTAGACAACGTAGCCAAAGACATCTTGTTCAAGACGTTGGACAAGAACATGTTCAGCAAGATTAAAATGTGCTCAATCGCCAAAGAGATTTGGGAGAAGATAGCACAACTATGTGAAGGGAACGACCAGACTAAGGAAAACAAGCTGACTGTAGCTCTACAAAAATTTGAGAGCATAAAGATGAAGCTTGGAGAAACTTTAAACGAGTTTGATGAAAGAGTCACTGGCATTATCAATGAACTGAATGGTCTGGGCAAGGACTATTCTAACAGAGAGATTGCTCTGAAGGTAATGAGAGCATTGCCAAAGGAATGAGATGTCAAGACAATTGCAATGAGGGAGTCTAAAGATCTGAACAAGGTTCAACTCCATGACTTGTTCGCAGATCTTAAGGCGTATGAGTTTGAACTGATCACCAGAGGTGAAGCAGAGCCATCCACCTCTCAACCAAACAAGGCACTGTCAGCTATTCCAGACCAAACCACCTCTTAAACAGACCGATCTATCGAACATATAAGTAATGATGCTATGTCATTATTTATCAAAAAAATTGGTAAATTCATGTCTAAGAATAAAAGGAAATTTAAACCTTCTCATCAGTATAAATCAAGAAAAGATGAATTGTTAACGATCAGGCTTGCTACAATTGTGGTAAGACCGGACATTTTATTGCAGACTGCACCAGACCAAAGAAAGATGAAAGAAAAGAAAGGCATCTTGATGACAAGAAAAAAGAAGCATTACAAAAATCATAAAAGTCATCATGGAAAGTCCCAAAAGGTTCTGGTAGCAGAGGAAGATAACAACAAGTGGGCTCAGACTGACTCAGAATCAGAGAGCTCAGAATGCTCTTCCAGTGAAAGCGAGGAGGAAATCCAATGCCTAATGGCAGATGAGGAGATGAGTCAGATGGACGAGGGATCAAGGTTTGAGATAAGGCATTGGGTACGTTAACCAAGCCAAGGAAAAGGCACCAGCAAGCTTTGTGTCAATCAGACCAAACCTAAAGGTGCAAAATCTAAGGCAAGGGAGACCACCCAACTACCCTCACAACCAGTTCAACAAAGATATAGGTTACCTTATAGGAATCAAAGGCTTCCATATCACACACATCATCACACACAACATCGAAACAGATCAGCACACACCACACCAGACACAGGTGTGGGTTCCCAAAGGGCTAATCCGTTCTGGATCCAAGTAGGATTGGGTACCAACAGTAATTGTGTTTGATAACAGGTACTGAAGAAGCAAGTGTCGGACTGGTACTTAGATAGTGGATGTTCTCGACACATGACGGGAAACATCGAGCTGTTGTCCGAAATCACAGAATATGCTAGTCCTAAGATTACTTTCGGGGATAACTCAAAGGGTAAGACCGTGGGCAAGGGTAAGATTGTCCATGGTAATATTATCATCAATGATGTGCTCTTAGTTGAAAATCTATGCCATGATCTGATTAGCATAAGTCAATTATGTGATAATGGTTATGCTGTACAATTTCACAAACACACCTGCACTGTCAAATCATCAGATGGTATGACCATGCTTGTAGGAATCAGAAATGAAAATACTTATAAGATTAACTGGAATTTCGCCCAACCTGACAATCCTACTTGTTTCATCGCGAATAATGATAATAAACACTGGATATGGCATAAACGCTTGAATCATCTTAACTTTAAGACTATTTCTAGCCTGTGTAAACATGATTTAGTTGTCGGTCTACCCAAGATCGACTTTGCTAAGGATAAGATCTGTGAAGCTTGCCAAATGGGCAAACAAATCAGATCATCCTTTAAGAACAAGAATGCCAAATTCTCCTCACGTTACTTAGAATTATTGCATATGGACTTGTTTGGTCCTATACCAATAATGTGATATCCCCGAAAGGATTATGTGTTTACATGCTATCAAAGTGTTGATAATTATGTATTGAGGTGATTTAATTTGGGGTTTATGGGTTACGCTTTATGTGGTAAAAGCATGTAATTAAGTTGGGGAATTAATGTATGTGGTTGGTGTTATATTTATTTTGATGATATGGTTTAGGAGGCATTTTAGGTGTTTTTGATGATGTATTGATGTGGTAAAATTATAAAATATCAAGGAGATATATTTTTATACATCGTACGAAATACCGGGATACAATTAAACACCACTTGACCACCCTACATGCAACCCCCCCCTATCAGCATGCAAACCCACGCCCCTCCCCTGAAATTCTGCAGCATGGGTTGGCCAAGGACATACATTCCACCTCATTATACCATTTTTTCCTCTCACCTCAAGAACTCCATTTTTTTCTCTCTTTTTCGTCTGAAAACTGAGCTGCTAGTAGGAAGGAAGGGCTCGGAAATTTCTTGTCTTTTCTTGACAAAAATCGAAGATGTGTTTGACGATGAGATTATCGATGTCGTGTATTGACATGTACCGTCATATGTTTGACGATGTTAATTGGATGTCATATGTTGACATATGCCGTCACGGGATGACGATGACGTAGTTGATGTTCTATGTAGACGTGTAGCGTCGTTTTGATGATTAATACATGTATGTTATGTATTGAGTTGTATGGTTGAGTGCTTTTGGTGAGCACATGGTAATGTCTGGGTCACTAGTTGACGAGACCATTATGCCGAGCAGGTTGCTCGAAGAATTATTGGGTGCACCGTACAGGGATTGTACCGTAGCACATATTTGGAATATATTGTTCGAGTAATGATACCCTTGGGTATACTCGCTGGTTTGGCTTAGGCCAAGTGATTGGTGGTAAGAGTAGTCATTGAGGAAACTACTCACTTGTTGTTGTGATCTGCGGTAGGCGTGGTCACACCCACCCTGAGGGTGTGGGATAAGTCCTAATGAATTAGGATTGCTTCGTGGTTGAGCAAGGACACCGGGATGTCCATTATGCTTTGGTTTTTAGAGAGATTTTGGGTGATGACCCACTACTCTAAATGGGTGTTACGGTATGGTATACCGGGTGGTACGTATGAGACGTAGGTAGGCTTGATATGAGCCTTTGGAGGCAGCGCTTATTAGCCTGATATCGTGGCAATGTTATAGCGTGCTTTTGATTGCCGTTATACTACTCGTTGGATTCGAGTTCAGTGAATCATATGATGATACGATGAGGACTTTTAGTAGACTCTTGTAGTCTCTTTGTGGCATGATAATTGAGGCAGAGAATACCTCACGGAGACGTTTATACGTCAAATGTTTTAAGAGGCTTGTTTTGGGACGACTCAATTTTGTTGGAAATACCAACGGGAGCGTTGACAAGTCGTTGTTAGCTCTGGTTGAGCATCTTTGCATATGGTATGCGACGGAAGTCATAATTGAAATTGTGTGGTATAGTTAGTGGAGCGACACTACTATATTGACTTTATCTCTTGGAGAGATTTGGGTTGTACTGTCATGGAGACATCTAGTTTTTGTGGAGGGTTGATCGTGAATCAACCAGGGTAAGCCCTACTAGTGTTGAACTAGGTAATGGCTTCGTACTTCCAGTGAGACGTTCGAGGAGACGTCTCTGGGGTGATGCTCGAGTGTGGAGTACTATGGCAATAGTACAGGGCATCGTTGTTTGAGTATACATGGCGTATACGAATTCAATTTGATGATAGTGGCTTCGATGCACTATTCTGAACCAATTGCATATTTTGGTTCCGAGATATATGTTGGTATGTATGTCCAGTTTTCCGGACGGTGGTTCGAGGTTGGAGGGTCATGGATTCATGACACTATCCTTTTTGGGAAATGCGGTATTGATGTACCTGCCGGTTGAATCTTTTGGGAGATTCGTTGCTTTGATTGTGTGGTGTTGATGTTGAAATCACACCCTTTGGCTTTGGTCTGTCGACCACTATTCTCCGTGGAGTGAGAATGATCGAGGTTTGACAGCAGATTTTGGGACTTTGGGTATGCTTAGAGATACCCGAGTCTATTGCTTTGAGTGTGCCTGTTTTGTTGGTGCTTAGGCATGTATACCCGTGTGTGTATACGAATGCCAACTCTATTTCGTTCCTTGTTGAACGTCGGATTAGTGTGCTTGGTTTGAGGAATCTCCGGTGGTAGATTGTGGCAAATTGAGATTGGTAAACTCGATGGCACGATGTATTCTGAGGAATAATCGCGAGGTCCGTTTGACTTCCCCTGAGGAGGGATTGTCGTGTTTTTGACCCATGGTAGTTCTTGTTGGATAATTCGATAGCCTTCCTGTTTTAGGATTGTTGAATCCCAGGATAAATGAGGGACCAGGATTTGGATTTGTTTAGTGTCACGGTCGACACGTGTTCGGGAATGCAATTGTTTGTCTTGCATGTCCCCTGTGGAACTTGAGACCTTGTGGAGTCTCGATAGTGTGTTTTGGACCAAGATGGGATTTCTTGGAACACCTTGTTTTAGACTTCTGTGGTGATGTGTTTTGTTTGGATTGGTGACCGTGGTTTACCCGATTCGGATTGCAAGTGGTGCAATTACTCCTTTGGAGGAGATGGACCGGGAAGCAAAAACCGGATTTTTCTGTGAGTATACTGTTGTATACTAATGGTCCACATCATGACGACGCGTGTCAGGCATCGTGGACGATTGGTGGATATCATGGAGAGATATCTGTGTTAAAACCAATGGGGTTTTGATGGATTTGCAGTCATGTGGACTGACTTCCGGGACGATTCACGTCGAGGTATGTTGTTACCTTTCGGGTTTATTTTAGTTTTGGGTTTTGCTCTATTGTAGAGCTTGATGCGAGATTGGTGTTCTCGCAGTTAATGATTCGATTCTATTGTGGTCCAGAATCGGAGTTGTGGCTTTACCTTGTTGTGTAGTCCGGGTACTAGGTAGAGTATGCCGGTGCGAATTTCGAGGACGAAATTTTATTAGTGGGGGATAATTGTGATGTCCGGGGATTATGGTGTTAATCCCGGTGTTGTATTAATCCTTAATGGATTTTTAATTGTGGCAATTAGGAATTAATTACGGTTTGGCATCTCCCGAGGTTGTTAAATCGGGCATTTGGGATCGTTGGATCCAAATGATGAGATTGTATTCTCATTTTGGTGAAAAACCTATGAGTTGGGTTTTTAGTGGGACTTGGTGTCCGGGGTGCCTTATGTTGGGGCCAGTATGGGGATTTGATGTTGGAGAGAGAGTTTTTGAAAACAGATGATTTTTAATGAATCGTGATGTATTTGTGGAAGTGTTGGTATTCTGGGGCATTTTTGCTATAGATAACCAGTTGGACTCGGGATTCAGTCATTGGGAATCCATTTCTCTCTTCTCCTCCCCCTCTCTCACGCCACCTTCACCCCAAACCCTTCCCTTCCCTTTGGTTGAAGAAAAATCGATAGAACTCGATTTAGGAGCCGGTTTTTCTCGAAGATAATCAGGTATTAATCTTCCCCTCGTCATTGTCTTCGATTTGGTAGTAGTTTTGTTGATTTTGGTTGAGATTTGGTTGGTTTGGGTTGGGTGATTTTGATGAAAATCTTGAAATCTTTTGGGTTTGTTTTAATTCAAGTCTATCACCCTTCTTGGAGGTCCTTGGATGTTGTTTTGTTGTGGTTTTGAGTTGGGAGGAGTTGGGGTATGTTTTGGGGAGGTTTCAAGCTTTTAAAAATGGTAGTTTTCGAGTTGCAGGGCACGGCGATCGATCGCCCGTAGCAGGCGACCGATCGCATGCAGGCAGTAGGCTTTTCAGCTTTGTGGCGATCGATCGCAACTTTTGGAGCGATTGATCGCCTCGCGCCAGTAAGGTCTGGCGATCGATCGCTATATCGAGCGATCGATTGCCAAGGGGCTAGCGATCGATCGCCCGGTATAGCGATCGATCGCCAGCATGTGTTTTGTGGTTTTCTTGGCTTTTTCGTGGGATTTTGGAATTTTGACTTAAATGGTCGGCTTCCGGGGCAATGTTCTCATTCCAATGGGAATGCTAGACTTTTAAAATGGTTGGTTGGAGCCAAGTAAATAAAACGGAATTCTCGGATGAATTCTTGGCTATCTTTTTAAACATTTATAATGAGATATTTGGGTATTATGCATGCTTAGCCGGTGGGCTTTTATTTTGGTAATCGTCATGGATTGACGATATGATTGGGAATCTTGAACGTGCTTGGACACGTGGTTGCATGCTCATACTTGATTGTGAGTTGTTTATGTGTTTTAGCACATATCTCTCGAGGTAAGGAACTCAAGCAAAGTTTGGACTCAAGCTACGGAATTATAAGGTACGTATGACGTACGAGCATAGCCCTTTAATATAATTGCAATTGTTGAGTGCTTGGTACACTGTATTGTAATGAATGTGTGTGGAAATGCATGACACATGGTATTAGCAATAAACGGAGATTGAAATGCATGGTTTATTGTACTTACTTCAAATGTCTATATATGCATTGAGAATTGCATGGTGCCGCTTTTGAGCGAGCAATGATTGGGATGTTGTCGCTTGTGAGCGAACATCGATTATGACGCCGCTGCCATCGAGCATGCGTGGAATTGGAATGCCGCTATTGTAGAACGAGCAATGGAATGGAGATATGAAACCATAAGTGAGAAACTTGGATTGTTTATAATCATTGTTTAATGATTTGATGTTATTGATTATGACATTGGTATATGACTCATAGAATTGTTAATCAATATAATGATTAACTGGCATTTGGGAATCTGATGGTTTCAGTGTTTTGAGAACAGGGACAGTACAGGAAACCCCGGATGAGGATGATGCCATCCAGGGAGTATATTTTGTATTTCATAGTATTTACATTGTTGTAAATTATGAATTGTATTGTTGTGGTTATTGGATTGGGATATTGGTATGCTCACCCCGTGTGGGGGCTGTCTCTGTTGGGACAGGTGGTACAGGTG
This sequence comes from Haberlea rhodopensis, assembly GCA_907163345.1. Classification (NCBI taxonomy): domain Eukaryota; kingdom Viridiplantae; phylum Streptophyta; class Magnoliopsida; order Lamiales; family Gesneriaceae; genus Haberlea; species Haberlea rhodopensis. The sequence continues at coordinate 620,573 of CAJQUN010000012.1, forward strand.
TAGCGGCAGCTTTGGAGTTGAGCTCGGGCTGTTGATTGAAGTACTTCCAGGATTGAGGTACCAGAGCTGGATGGACAGGCGCTCAGATCCAGAGTCGAGATCGAGTTGCGCTTGAGAGGTGCTTCCAGGATCGAAGCACCAGTAACGGTATCCAGCAGAGTGTTTTATACATTAGATACACGCTCATTCATTGGGTGCTCTTATGTGAGTACATATTACGTGTATATGGAATGTATAAACGGGCTACGGCTCTTCTCTGTTCATTTCTGGTTTGCACGCAATTAGATATAGAATTGCTAAATGAACTAAGAGTATGTTAGTGTATTATGAGGGTGCATGTTATATGGATAATCATGGTTGGGGAATTTGAATATTATGTGGTTTAAATGCAAGAAATTTTCTGGATAGCATATGGTGTTGCACTTGCATATGTTTTTCCCCTGATAGTATGATTATATGCACTAATGATATGGCTTAATACACTAATAACGGGTTAAGGGCACGGGGTCCTTACAATGTACAAAGACCTATGCGGTCAATTCTGGTGGAGACGCATGAAGCGTGAGGTGATCGCTTTTGTTAAAAGATGCTTGATCTGCCAGCAGGTAAAGGCAGAGAGGCAGAGGTCTGGTGGTGAGCTGAAGAGCTTAGATGTGCCTGAATGGAAGTGGGAGCATATATCTATGGACTTCGTGACCCACTTGCCGAGGACGGCCTCACGATTTGATGCGATCTGGGTGATCGTGGATAGGCTGACGAAGACGGCTCATTTCATCCCTTACAGTATGTCATATACATACTTGAAGATGGCCCAGATGTATATACGGGATGTAGTGAGATTGCATGGTATTCCAGTCTCGATAGTGTCTGATAGAGACCCGAGGTTCACTTCACATTTTTGGGAGGGTCTCCAGATAGCTTTGGGCACAAAGGTGAGACTGAGTACGGCCTATCACCCTCAGACAGACGGCCAAACGGAGCGTACCATTCAGACGCTCGAGGACATGTTGAGGGCATGTGTTTTGACGTTTGATACTACGTGGCAGGATTCAGTGACGTTGGTGGAGTTCTCCTATAATAACAGTTACCAGGCGAGCATTCAAATGGCTCCTTTTGAAGCTCTGTATGGACGACGATGTAGATTACCGCTGTATTGGGAGGACTTGACTAGCAAAGCGGTCGGAGGACCGGATATGATTAAGGACATAGAAGAAAAGATTAAGATGATACGCCAAAAGATGAAAGCGGCCCAGGATAGGCAAGCAGCCTATGCCAATAAGCGGCGACGACCGCTGGAATTCCAGTTAGGAGACAGGGTCTTCTTAAAGATCTCGCCCTTCAGGGGTGTGGTACGTTTTGGGATACGGGGAAAGTTATCTCCGAGGTATGTTGGGCCATATGAAGTTTTGCAGCGTATCGGTACATTGGCCTACCGTTTGGCACTACCGCCATCCTTGTCTGGCATACACGATGTTTTCCATGTCTCTATGTTAAGGAAGTATGAGCCAGATCCGTCTCATGTCTTACAGCCTACTGAAGTACAGTTAGACTCAGATGTGTCCTACGTTGAATGACCGATCAGAATTCTGGATCGAGAGGATCGCAGACTACGAAGTAAAGTTATACCGATGGTCAAAGTTCAGTGGGATCGCCGGGGGTGTCGAGGAGGCTACGTGGGAGACGGAACGGCATATGGTGCAGCACTATCCGGAACTATTCTCTGGTATGTTTTTATGTTTAGTTCCGTTATGATGATGCGTGTGGATTTCGAGGACGAAATCTTATAAGTAGGGGAGTAATGTAATACCCCCGAAATGTTATATGATTATGTGCTACGATGATGAATTATGATGTGTTTAAGGGTTGTGGTGTATTTAATTTGGGGGATAATATTTATGAGATGATGTTATGATTTAGGGGGGCATGTTGGGTGTTTTAAAGGATGTATTAATTAAATGAAGTTAGAAAATATCGAGTGAGGATATTTTAATACATCGTACTAAATACCGGGACATAATTAAACACCACATGGCACCCCAACCACACCACCCCACCCCCACCACTCGGTCACCACCCATCCCCCCACTTGGCAACCCACTTGGTAACCATCCCTTCTCAACCCATGCTTCCACTCATTGGTTGGCAATCAATTCTCCTCCATCTCCTTCTCCCTCTCATTCTCGTCCCTGTAAGCTGCAGAAAGGAGGAGGGATTAGCTTGTGATTTCTTGTGCAAAAGCTTACCAAAAGAGGAGAAAAAGGGGGTAAGACTTGGTGCTCTGTTTTTTGTTGAGTTTGGTTTTGGTGGGATGTTTTATTGCATGATAGGTATAGGTTTGGGTGGAACCTTGGTAGGGATGCTTACATGGTAGTATTATGTAACTACTAGCATGGTTGTTCGAGCATTTTACATGATTTATGTGATAGATTTCTTGTTATGAAACTATATGCTCGAAAATCTGGGAAAATATAAGCATGCTCTGTTTCTGTTTAAGGTTGGTTGAGGATGAAGATTATGATGATGTTATGATGCATGTTAGCTTAGGTTTTGCTAAACCTTTAATTTGAATACATGCATGGTAGTTTTATGAAGCTGGTAACATTTTTTGTTCAAGCATGTTTTATGCCTTATGAAGTAGAAATGATGGTATGAAATGAGGTGCTCAAAAATCTGGGGAAGTCCCGATTTTTCAGAGCTCTCGATCGATCGAGATTTTGGTCCCGATCGATCGAGCGAGACAAAATGTTTAAAGCATGTTTTGAATTTCAGGTGCCGATCGATCGAAAGATTTCTCGATCGATCGGAGAAGCTCCTCGATCGATCGGTAAAATGTTTCGATCGATCGATTGAGGCAGAATGTTTGGGCACTATTTGTGCACAGTTTCTCGATCGATCGAGACCTTGGGGCCGATCGATCGAGAGAGACAGAAAGTTGAAAAATAAGATGATGTTTTATTTTGTTAAGTTTATGATGTGAGATGGTATTGAGGCATCTAATATGGTATTGTGTGGTCTTGTAGAACCATCCCAGGTACCGGCACCATCAAGGAGATAAAGTCTGTTGACTCCTCCTCCTTTTAAAAAGGTACGTAAGAGACGTACGGGCATCGGACGGTAAAACACATCTCTACACTATGACTATGCATTTATCGCATGAATATATATGATGTTCATATGATGATGTTCATACGATGAAATGATGATGTTTATATGATGATGTTTATACGATGTTTATATGATGATGTTTATACGATGTTTATATAATGATGTGATGCGATGATTATGATGTGGTAAGATGCCACGGGGTAAGATGCCCATATGGTAAGATGCCATACGATGTTATTGTGTGGTAAGATGCCACGGGGTAAGATGCCGATATGGTAAGATGCCATACGATGTTATTATGTGGTAAGATGCCACGGGGTAAGATGCCCATATGGTAAGAGGCCATACGATATTAATTGTGGTAAGATGCCACAGGGTAAGATGCCCCATATGGTAAGAGGCCATACGATGTTATTTGTGGTAAGATGCCCCATATGCATGAATATGAATCAGGGACAACGAAAGGAAGTTAATGAATAACCAGCATATTTACTTAACCAAATTTTCATGCATTTGTTGTGATGTTTTTATGATGTTAAGTACGATTGTATATGCTCATGATGTGTTGTCCCTGTAGGTACACTTTTGGACTAAAGGACTAAGGGTCGGGTTGAGGCAGTGAGCTACGAGGGACACAGGAATGTATATGATTCAAGTTATGATTAGTATCTACTCTAGGAGTAGTGTAAATCTAAATGTCATTCTTTTTGGAATGTAATGAATTATTTTTGAAGTTTTGTATTTTGGCCTGTAATCCTGTTAGCTCGTGTAACAACCGAAACCTTAAGATGTTATTTAATGCATGATCAGTCCTTCCTATGTTCTAATTAACACTGTTAAGGTAGGAAGACCCTACAAGTTTCCTCAATGACTACTCTTACCACCAATCACTTGGCCCTAGCCAATCCAACGAGCATACCCAAGGGTATCATTGCTCGACAAATATTTACCTCTATAACATGATGCGGTACACTCACCGGTACAATGCATCCAATGTTTCATCGAGCAAACCTTCTCGAAAAAGGTCTCGTCAACTAGTGACCAAGACTCTACCATGTGCCCACCATCGGCACTCAACCATACAACCAAATACATAAACATGAATGCATTATTCACCAAACGACGCCACGCGTCCACATAGACATCCCAAATAACATCGTCAAACATATGACGGTACCTGTCGATACACGACACTCATAATCTCATCGTCAAACACATGACGGTACATGTCGATACACGACATCCATAATCTCATCGTCAAACACATGACGGTAAATAACAACACACCATATTCACAATACTGATAACAAAAGTAATATGCCATACCTCATCGCTATCAACATAGCGAAATACCTGTATCCATCGTCCACCAGCGGTACATAAGTAACATCCGTCGCTCGTAGGCGGCATGAAACATCGCTAATAGATGTAGCGGAAAGACCCGTCGCTATATAATACCTAGCGGCAAGAACCATCGCCAATAGATGTAGCGGAATGAACCATCGCTAAGAATACCCGGCGGCATAAACCATCGCCAATAGAATAGCGGAATGATATCCCTCGCTATATTATGACAACGGTCGTGTTCTTCGCTTCATATGAGCGGCAAATATCTTCATCGCTCCCTCGCTTCGACATACGAGCGGCAATAATATCCCTCGCTACAATATGACAGCGGCCGTGTTCTTCGCTTCATATCAGCGGCAAATATTCTCTCATCGCTACGGTATGACAGCGGCACCATTACTCCTCGTTTTAATCATGACAGCGGAAATACCCCTCGCTTTACATGACAGCGGAAATACCCATCGCTTAGATATGACAGCGGTCGTGTTCTTCTCTTCATATCAGCGGCAAGTATTCACATCGCTACGCCATGGAGCGGCAAGTATTCACATCGCTACGCCATGCATGCAACCGTAATGCATAACCCGTATTCCAATAATTGTTTCGGCACGACAGCGGCATCATCGCTTCGACGTGACAGCGGCATCATCGCTTTGACGTGCATGCAACCGTAATGCATAACCCATATTCCAATAAACATCGCCATGAGTGTATTTTAATGCACCTCGCTCCAACCTTTAGCGGCAAAGCACTAAAATCATCACTCCGATGTATATGCAACCGTAATGCATAATCCATGTCTCATAAGACCCTGCAACCACCATGGTTAGCAATAACATATTCCAATTAAGAACACATATCATAAATGCACATAAGCAATATAGTTGTGCCACGCTACACTAACTACCATCATACATAAGTATGTGTTTCTCATTCCCATTATCATTTTCCTAGGCCCTCAACAGCCCCAAAGAGCTAACCACTGCTCTGATACCACTAATGTAAGGACCCCCGTGCCCTTAACCCGTTTTTAGTGTATTAAGTCATACCATTAGTGCATATAATCATACTATCATGGGGAAAACCATGTGTAAGTGCAACACCGTATGCTATCCAGAAAATTTCTTGCATTCAATTCACATAATATTCAGATTCCCCAACCAAGATTATTCATATGACATGCACCCACATAATACACTAACATGCTCTTAGTTCATTAGCAATTCCATAGTTAATTGCATGCAACCATAATGAACAGAGAGAAGCCGCAGCCCATTTATACATTCCATATACACGTAAAATGTACTCACATAAGAGCACCCAATGCATAAGTGTGTATCTGATGTATAAAACACTCTACCGGATACCGTTACTGGTACTTCAATCCTGGAAGCACCTTCCAAGCACAGCTCGATCTCAACACTGGATCTGTGTACTTATTCAACCAGCTCTGGTACCTCGATCCTGGAAGTACCTCTATCAACAGTCCGAGCTCGACTCCAAAGCTACTACTGCACCTGTGTTACCTGCCCCAACAGAGACAGCCCCCACACGGGGTGAGCATACCGATACCACCAATCCAATAAGCATAACATTGCAATTCAAATACAGAATGTAAATGCTATAATTTAAATGATACTCCCTGGATGGTAACGCCCTCATCCGCGATCCCCTGTATTGTCCCTGTTCGCAAATTAACCAAACTCATCAGATTCCCAAAGCCAGTTAATCGTCACATAGATTAACTAATACCGTTCTATTATGCCAGTTCCATAACCAACATGGTGAAATCATTATATCAAATACCATAGATTTCAAATATATCTAACCCATAATTCCCTGTTCCTGTTTCATTGCTCGCTCCACAATAGCGGCAATCTAAACCCCGCGCACGCTCAACAATAGCAGCGTCATTACCGATGGTCACTCTACGACGACAACATTCCAATTCATTGCGCGCTCAAATAGCGGCACCGTATGGTTCCCAATGTATAACCATTTGACACAATTACCATTTACCATGCATATTGCTATCCATTTACACCAAGTATCATGTACCATGCATTTCAATGCCTATTTGATGCAATTACCACACGCTATGTATTCCAATGTCCATATAATGCGGTTATTACACACCATGTGTTTCAATGTCCATTTAATGCAATTATCACATATCATGCATTTTTACAGTTGCAATATTATAATAGGCTATGCTCGTACGTCATACGTACCTTAGAATTCCGTAGTCCATGTCAAGCCTGGCTTGAGTTCCATGCCCCGAGGAACATGTGCTAAAACACATAAATATTTCACAATTAAACATAGGCATGCAATAACGTGCCCTAGTACGATCACAACACCAAATCGTATCGTCAATCCATGACGATAACCAAATTATAAAAGTTCCCGGCTAAGCATGCATAATACCCCAAAAATATTGTCAATCCATGACAATTAACCTTTTAAAAGAACCCGGGGCGAAGCATGCAAGACACCCAAAAGAGCCAAGAAACAACAAAAGGGGCGCCAACATACTGGCCATCTCGATCGATCGAAATTTCATCTCGATCGATCAAGAACCACCTTCCGATCGATCGGTCAAAATATCGATCGATCGGTCCACTATTCCAACGCCACAAAACACATTCTGCCATGCTCGATCGATCGAAAATATTTTCGGATCGATCGAGCAGCTCTGCATACGCGAGAAACCTTCAAGAATGAGCTCCTTTCAACACCAAATCACCTACAACTCAAACCCACTTCAATTTACAATCATAAAACCAACCAAAAGCCATCTCAACACTACAAAACCTAACTCCCAACACAAACAACAATGATAGAACAAGATCTACCCCTTGAACCCCAAGATACAACAACAAAACCAACCAATATACAAAAAAACTTTGCTAGGTTGGTAGCTTACCCTTTGAGCTTCAAGATTCTAGCAAGAATTCATGAAAATGGCTCTTTTCCCAAGCTTTCTCCTCCCTTCCATGCTGAGGAACGAAAATGGTGGGTTTGGATGGGGTGATGGTAAGGTCAAGACATAAAGGTGATAGAATGGGGTGGATGGGATGTAAAGGAGTGTGCAAGTGGCTCCCTTGCCATGTTATGGGATTTAAATGTGTATCAAAACACAAGCATGATGTATAAAATACCCCAACATGATATTTTAAAAGCATTTTACCACAATGCACCAAAATCACCATTAAAATCATGCTTTACCAAAAATTACAAACCAACACATTTAAACCATTATAACACCCAATTTCCCAACATGTAACGAATGCATCCCGGATCCCGATTCTCACCAAAAACTTAAATCATAGGTTTTTCACCATATTGAGAATACAATCTCAACCTTGGATCCAACGATCCTAAATGCCCGATTTAACAAACTCGGGAGACCAAAACCACAATTAATTCCTAATTGCCACAATATAAATCCATTAAGGATTAATAACCCTCCGGGATTAAGACTAATAATCCCAGGACATCACACTGATAAATTTTGAGATATTGTAAGTTGATTTCAGAGTATAATGAATTTTTGATTATATTGTGGCTACAAATGAAATGTTTATCGCCACGAATAGCAAGCTAAGATATTGATAGTATCAGCTATGAAAATATTTTGGTTGCAATACTTGGAAAACGAGGGATATTTGATAATAAGCAGTTGATGCATATCAAAAAGAGTTGAGGTTGACTGATACCATAGCGGTAAGAAAACTAGCCCAGTTTTTCCAAAGGAAACAATAGAATTTTCACTAAAGACGGAAATCGGTTTTAACTATTCGTTGATGACAAGGAATAGATTTGATATCAAAAGCACTGTACGGAATGTCATCAGCAGAGTTGACAGATATAGATGAATAGTTGCTGAATATCCTCGATACTGGTACATATGTCAGAGTATGTCACCTTGAGGGAACATCAGTATTGTTCGTGAAGAAGAAAAATGATATGATGAAGATGTGTATCGATTAAAGGTAGTTGGATCGGGCTATTGTCAAGAATAAATACCAACTACCTAAGATCGAAAAGTAACTGATCAATTTGTAAGGAACTTTAATGTTTTAGAAGAACGATTTTTACTCGGGTTACCATCGTTTGAGTCAGAAGAGAAAATGTTCTCTAGGCAATTGGTCAAACTAGATATAGACATTTTGAATTTTTGGACTCAAGGAAAAGTATAAAAAAAACCTTCATTTTTTGGCATCTCGGGAAGGAAAGAAGTCACCACCAGACTGGAAGTCTCAATTGTGTTAGCATACATTCTCTGTTTCCTAGGAAGAGAAGGCAGCTAAGAAGAGAGACTAAGGAGCCGATAAACCTTAAGCTTTACATATGCCTTTTCCGGGCAGTGAAGAATCAGGAAGGCAAATCGGTAGGGGAATAAGTTCAAACTCCGTCCCACGGCGGGAATTTTGTTGAACTTCGAGGATAAAAAGCTACTAATCGTGATCGTCTGCCCGCGTGGCTTAGGCTTACTTTACTATATGGATTGAGAGAGGCTTCGCAATGTCGTGTGGTCTGACAACTATACCGGTAGAGTTATGAATTTGATGAAGAAAATATTCTGTAACTTTTGGGCGGAAGTGTAATCATATTCATCAGTGGTATACTAGTGTATACGAGATCCGGAAGAACCACACAGAACACCTGTGATTGATTTTTCAGACGTTTCGTGAAGGTCATAGTGTGTACCAAGTTATCGAAATGTAAATCTTGGTTGAATCAAGTGTTGTTTTGGGATAGGTGATACAATCTCACTAGATACCTGTTGATTCCAGTAAAGTAAAGATAGTACTAATTTGGCCAAGACCAATCATTGTACTCAAGATGAAAAGTTTTATGAATTTTGGCAGATACTACAGGCTTTTACGGAAGGATATTCTAGGATAGCCTGACTTATGAACCAATTGACCAAGAAGAAATTTGATATTCGTTTGGTCAGATGAATGAGAAAGCAGTTTTCATAACTGAAACTGAAATGGACTACAACCGAATGTTGCTTTTGTTTAACTGGTTCAAGGAGATATCTATTTGTGCAAATACGTTGGTTAAAGATTTGGGATATGTTCTGATGCATCATGAGGAGATGATTGCATATGCTTGAGATAGTTGAAGCTGAAAGAATCATGATATCATGTTCATGAAATTGAGCTTGTAGCCATTAGTTTTGCCTTGAAGATGTGACAACGTTACCTGTATGGCGAACAACTCATGATATACTCCGATTTTATGATTTAAAATATCTATTATTCAATCAGAGTTAAACTTGAGATAGAAGCGATGACTAGATTTATTAAAGAATTTGACTTTGATAGTCAATATAAATCAAGGAAAATAAAAATTGTAGCAGATGCACTGAACCGAAAAGTGCAAGGTGCACTGGTAGCATCAATGTATGCTTTGGAGTTGAGTCACCTCTGATTTTGACGATCAGAAAAACTTGAAGGACAGACTCATACAGATATTGATTTAAGAAATTGGTTCTGTCTCATCAACCAAGTAGACTTAGTATGCCATTTAGTGGTGATTGCGAATGAAAAATCAGTAAATATAATCGAATTTTACTGATTCAAAAGATGTAATACAGCAGAAAGCACACTATAGAGAACATAGTGTTATTCTGGGAATGATGAGATGTATCATTCTTGAGATCATAATTATGATGGAATGTCATAAAGAAAGAAATTTTGGAATTCGTGGCAACTTGTTTGACATGCCAGAAGGTCAAGATAAAAATACGGGACCTAATGAGATAGTACAGAATTTGTAAGTACCACAATGAATTTGGGAAATTTCTAGTTTTGAGTTTTATAGCTCAAATTATTTAGAACAAACAGAGATTTTGAAACAAGTTGAATCGGAATTGATTGACTATTCAATACAAGATATTGATTTCATATGATAGTCTATATGTCTATGAGAAGAGGACATGTTTAAGATATGGATAACGTGGTTTAATTACAGTGAGTTTCTGTAACAGATGTATCTGATTGAGGTCCGAGGATAGTATCAAAATTCGAAAACTATTTTCAGAATGTCATGGGTACTAAGTTAGCAATGAGTATTGCTTAGCATACCCATACAGATGGATCCACTGAGAATATATCCAGACCTTGGAAGTTATGTCTCGATTAATAGTGGTGAATTTAGTGGGAAATGACAGAAATCAATATTCACCAGTAGAATTTTGCTATAATTTAAGTTTCAGACAACTTTTGGGATGGCATCGGTTCAGGTTGTGTAGAGCCAGAATTACCGATCGCTGATATGATGATAGAAAATTGATAAGGAATTTTGGCATAACTTAAGATTTTTGAGAAAAATGCCAGGAACGATAAAAATTTCTGCGAAAACGATTGAAATTGGCTTAAGGTGAGCAGATTTGCTACGCCAAAGAGAAATATATCGTTAGACTTCGAGTTGAGAATCATGTAAATATGAAGATATTACATTTGCGATGATCAATATGATTCGTTAAGTGAGATATGATGTTGCCTCGATATTTTGAACTTTGTGGAATCATAGAGAAATTGATTCAGTACCGTTGACACGACCACATCAGTTGTCACTGATACATGATGAATCTTATGTATCTATGATTGAGATTGAGACATCTCATATGATTTAATTTATTGAGTTATACTCAGTTTTGCAATTTCGAATCTTTGTAAGAGGGGAAGAAATGTAAGACCCCGTTACAAATTAATACGGGTAATTACCGATTAAGCAAACCCGGGTGACTAAAAGCTGAGTTTTCGAATTAAGATGTTTCGGATCACAATACCTTATTTTTAATCAAGATAAAATACATCAAAATTATTATTTTGGCATGCAATTTTCGGCCATGCCATGCCCAAACCACCATCAAATCACCATCTTGGACACTTGGTGGAATTTTGAACCAAAAGATGATTAAAAATACATTTGTCCACCTAGTTTCTCACGCCTAGACTCTTTTATCAAGGCATGGGGTTGCTTGTTTCTCCTCAATCTGATATTCCACTCATCTCTCTCTTTCCCCATCAAGCTTTCTCCTCCCTCCTTTCCTCTCCATAAAATTCGAAACACCTCCCTTCTCCTCCATCCAAAAACTTGCTCAAATCTTGCATGCAAGCTTGGAATTGGTTAGGAATTAAGAAGAGCTTCAAGGTTTTGGGTGAAAGTGAAAGCTTTGGAGGTATATCATCACCTTTAAGTATTTAACTTAGATTATATACTGGTTGGGTCGATTTTTAGAGTTTTAAATTGAAATAAGAAGTGAAACTCATGCTGTCATAAGATTAAGCAGAAATGTTGTTGCATGCAGTAACTAGTTTTGCATTTTCGGTTTTCTTAACGACTGAATCTGACTCAGAGTTCTATACAAAAATTGTAGATATATGAGTTGTCGTCATGTGGTTAAACTTTGAGACCATTTGGACTAGAGATGAGTGAGATACTCTCATTTTACTAAAGTATGCCAGATTCAACTCTGCATGTGCTGGAAATGCACATGCAGTGTAGAATTTTGAACTTTTAACAAAGTGTATATCCGATTTTGTTGTTGATTTTTATATGACCTTGTAGATATTTTCATTCTATTGAATTCAAAAAAATAAATGACTTAATTTGGACTAATATTCAATTAATTATGAATTTTATACTTTAAGTGTGCAAACCATGTCCTGCATGTGGGCGAAAATGCCATGCAGTGGGTTCTTCGAGTTCCTGAGCATTTTGGCTAGGAATTTTGGAAACTGTCCAGAAATAAGTATTTTAGTACATTGAGTTTTCTGTCTTTTTCCACTGGAATTACCCATTTTGGATTTAAATGGAAAACGTTATAGCAAATTTACAAATACTGCTCGAGCTGGAAAACAGAATTTCAAAAGCTACGTATTTAGTGTTTAAACTACTTTTAATGGAAGAATTAGCTCGACATCATTAGACAAGAAAATGAAGTCCTTTGAGTTTTTGAACTTTGAGAACTGGAATTGGGTAATTCGAAGTTATATGATTTTATTATGAATTTTCTACTAAAATTGGTCAGTCTGGAATTGAGGAAAAATCAGTAGGAACCACCCTTAAAAACTTGTTTTAGCTATTGTGCCTACTTAAGCACTTAGTGATAATTTTATAGTATATATGACCAGGTTTAATAATTCCTGGACATCTCGTATCCGAAAACTAGCAGTTCGCCCTGTTAGTCCTCCAGGACCTAAATAACTCAATTTTCGCCCATGAACTATTTGTGTTAATGGATTAGTTCGATCCAAAACTTGAGCTTGGGTGTGGGTCTTTGGAATGGCTTTTTAATTTATCGTGAATGACGGACCTAGGTTTCCTATTTTTGTAAAATAGGAAAATTATGATATCGCATGATGCATTGACACGCATGGACATTGAGCATGTCATGTTGATCCTATCGATTTGTTTCTTGGTACCTATATCTTTTCTTTGGTATCTGTGATGCGTGTCTGGGGATGATGGGCACGCCGATGGCTCGGCGGAGAGAGTGAGCTGAGTGATGCCGTAGCAACGAGCGTGCCGACGTCGCCCAGACATGAGGATGATGGACCGTCGATGGCTCGACTGAGAGATAGATCGGTGCAACGAGCGTGTCGACATCCTGCTCGAGCCTGATGATGATTTGATTGATGATCTTCCTTTGGACTCTGGAGATATGGATATTCAAGATTTGATACCCTTCATATGCATTTGCATTCATGCACGGCATGCATCGCATGTTATTTGTCATACACTGTGATATTATCTGTTTCTCGTACTCGGCGCTGACCCCCTTCGCGCGGGGCTGTCATGTCTTTGTTGTATGGGCATGACAGGTGGTACATGTGGACGTACTGTGGATGCTCGAGATGAAGCATCGATAAATACCAGAGCTCCTTGAGAGCGAGCTCAGGTATATGGTTTATGTTTTGAGTCCCAGTAGTTGTTTAGTATTTTCACTTATGTTTTAAATTACCAGGGTATGCCCTGAGTATCTGTATTTTTAAGTATTACTTTACTGAGAAATTATATGTAATGCTTATGCGATGAATATCATGTTAGATGTAAAACTGGAAATACATATTTTCACTATTCGGAAATGTTTTAGAAACAAACTGCGAAAATTTTTGAGGGTCACTTTTTGAAAGTTTTTAACTAAATCTTCCGCTGTTTACGTTAATATAACAATCGTATGTTAATTAAACCTCTGATTAGGACCAGGTCCTCACATGCACCAATACATCCAATATACACATGCAACCATAATGCATATCCAACTCATGTAGGCAACCATGATGCATAACTAAGACCATGTATGTAACCAAAATGCATAACCAAATTCAATGCGTAAAATATGTTTTACCGTCCGATGCCCGTACGTCTCACTACGTACCTTAGTTCCAAAATGGAGATGTCGATGGACTTTATTTCCTTGGCTGTGTTGCCACCTTGGATGGTTCTACACATTCACACAAATCAATATTAGGAGCCAATAATAGTCCAATACCAAAAATCCCACAAAAATAACAAAATTATCACTTTTTGGTGTCTCGCGATCGATCGCCCCTAAGCCCCGATCGATCGCGAGATCACACTGCCCGAGCCAACAAAATCTGTTCTCGGTGATCGATCGCCACATTTGGCACGATCGATCGCCCAAACATGGCGATCGATCACCAAGTGCCCCTGGAGCGCACTGCCTGCGCGCGATCGATCGCCAAAAATGGGCGATCGATCGCCGCTGTCTGGAACTCATTTTTCACCATTTTTGCACCTCAAACTTTTCCCAATCCACACCAACACAAAATGCCATCAAACCAACAACATATAAACACCATAAATCTTCAATAAATACCTTAATACAACCAAAAATCCAACACCCAACCAACTACAACACAAACCCAAAACAAACCCATTTCAAAACTCAAAAATCAAACACATTTCAAAATAAAACCTCATAAAAACATTAAGGAGGGATCCATACCTCTTATGGACTCCAAATCTCACCAAGAATCTCACAAACAAAGCTTTTGCAAAGATTTTCCCTCCTCCTTTTTGCCAAAATCGAAAATGGGTTTTATGGGTTAGGGTTGGGAGAGTGATTGGTGATAGGTAAAGAGTGATGGGGGGTGTGGGGGTAGTGGGGGTAGTGGGATATAAGTGGGGGGTTTAATTAAAACTTGTACCCCAATAATTAGCATGATGAATAAAATATCCCAACATGATATTTTAAAAGCATTTTCCAAAAATGCACCAAAACCTCAATTAAATACATGCTTTACCAAAAAAATTATCAACCATCACAATTAAACAATGTTAACACCCAATTTCCCAACATGCATAACATGCACCCTGGTAGCGTTTATCGTGTACGCCCAAATTAACCATTCTTCAGTTAATAGCAAAAATATGTAGTAGCGGAAGTAGGGATCGATCCCACAGGGAAGGTAAATTTATTTTGTGCCAAAAACGAATAGTGACAAGGGGGTTTTATGATGAATGATTACTACTAAGCAAATTCTAGAATTAAACTAATTAATGAGATTAACTAAGATGATTTAAACTTATGAGAGTGAAGCGATTCTTGGTTTTCAGGTAACCGTACTTTTGGAAAATTATCTTTTAGTCATCAAATCAAAACATTCGAATTCTTTCGATTATCTATTGCTTGGAAATTTAATTCCTACTCATCTTATTCGTAGTTAAAGAGAAAACATCATTCAATTCAACCCTTACCAAATCTCTAATCACCACTACAGCCGTTAATGATTAAATCAATGATAGTTTTCAAAATTAATGAGTTTGATAAATCTAATCAATGAAAACTACAGCCGTTAAAATTGATTACTCAACCGTTTCTCCTAAGAATTCAATAACACCTACAGCCGGTTAATTATTAATCTTAGTTGTTTCTTAACAAACTATCGATTATGTAATTGAATATTAGATGATCGGTCTAATACACAAACACAACAATCATGGAATTCAAAATCTGAGAAACAAATTGAAATCGAAATCTAATTCAACAATCAAACCGAATTCTCATAAAAGATTTAAATCCAAAAGTAGGTATCCCTTCAACCAAGAATCGAAGGGTTTTAGCCTAGCATAATTAAATCTAAAAACAATAAAAATTCGATGGAAAACATTAAATAAATAAAGGAAAGAAAGTTACTAAGATAAATCACGATTCCGGCTTGTCGATTCCGGTTCCGTTCTTCGTTGTTCTTGAAGAAAACTTGAAAGAAAATTAATCTAAAATCTCAAATTATTCTAAGAATTAGAAAAATTATCAAAAACTGCTGCTAATGAGGCTTAGTCTCGAGTTTTAGGGTATGGGAGTGATAAAAATGGGATACAATCTTTTAAACATGGTAAAAGACTCAATTTCCTATTTTCCAGACTCTGCGGCGATCGATCGCCTGATGTGTGGCGATCGATCACTGGCTTTTATTTTTCATGCAGAATGTATTGGCGATCGATCGCCATTTCTTCGCGATCGATCGCGTGGCTCCAGTGGGCTTTGGCGATCGATCGCCACTTCTTCGCGATCGATCGCTGGCTCGTGAATTTTGTTGATTAAGTTTCTGTCCATAGGCGATCGATCTCCTCCTCATGGCAATCGATCTCCTCCTTCAAAATTACATTTTTGCCCTTTTCTTGATCAACTTTGAGTCCTTGTCATGTCCATGTCTCTTCTTGGTCTTTACACATCATTTTTAGCTCGTTGTCTTTGATTGTACCTACAATTGCACAAATATACGATTAGGTAGCATACGTATCAATTTATCCATCAAAACCTACCAAATCGTAGACAATTAAGCACTAAAGATGTGTCTATTTCTAGTCACATCAAACTCCCCCATACTTAAACCTTTACTCGACCTCGAGTAAACAACTAAAAACTACAATATTTTTGGTTGGCTCATAGTATCATAACAAAGCAACTTGTCCTCACTTTAATGCCTCAACAATTTTAACATGCATAATAAAGAAAGGCGGTGAAAAGTTAATAATGGAACAAGTTCAATCCCTAAACATTTTATACCCAACAAAGTAGTGAACGTGTGTGTGTGGTCATAAACAAGTATTGCATACAAATTATAGATCCAAAAGATGCAAATCCACAATAGTTCAAGCCATACACTAACACAAGTATAAGCTTACTTGCACACTCTTCTCCACTATCTTAGCCACTTTGCAAACACAAATCAAGTAGGTCTTTATTAGCTTGTAGCTTGGCCTAGGTATTGGCTTATGAAAGAAAGGGTAAGGATATTCAAACAAGAGAGTATGATGAAATGCACACTAAAACTTCTCTTCTTGCATGAGTTTTTCAACTTTGTTTTTTTTCACAAGGTTTATTTCAACACTTTTCTTCTTTTGTGCCTTGGCTCCCCTTGGAGTCATATTTTTATCAATTTGTTCAAGGCATTCCTTTTCTTTCATGTATTTCATTCTTTTGACAATAAAGTTCATAAATATACTTCAATGATTCCCAAGTGCATTCGAATGAAATACATCATACTCCCTTAAAAGGTATGGATTAAAATCACATTTAGGCTAAAAGGGTAGGATGATAAGCTAGTCAAGGAATGTTGAATGGGGGTCTTTAGTATGCTTAGCACACTACCATTCTTTTACATTAAGGCTCAAAAAGGGTACTAGAGATTGATTTTGTTTACATGGTAGGCTTGAAAGGCTCAAACGCATCAAAGATTGCCTATATCACTTTCATGTTTGCAAGTAGTCTAGACATACGCCTCAAAGAGCATGTAGTTAAGTTCTAGCATGTATTAGAGATTTCTTAAGACTATCATAAAGTTTACACAATCTTCACTAGGTTATGCATACTTCACAAGCCATGACAATAATGTGCTCAAAATATTCATTACTAAGTTAAGGTAAACCTTGCATTAGAGTTCAAAGTGTTCCAAAGTTAACAATTCACCTATGTTCAAAAGCATGCATGATATTAATTAGGTTTCATCATGGGCTAGTGACTCTAAGCATGTGTTCATTACTAACTATGAGCTCAAAATTTTCAATTTTTTCGATTTTGTTTTGTATTTTTGTAATAAGAAAAACAATAACATACTACTAATCCCTCCCCCATACTTAAATCTTACATTGTCCTCAATGTAAGGCAAAAATATAAGAAAAGACAAAAGTTAAAACTAAAAAGCAATAAAACTAAAAAGGTAAAAGGGAAACTAACTCCCCTTGGGTTGCCTCCCAAGCAGCGCCTCTGTTTAACGTCGGTGGCCCGACGCCAGTCCTCTATCAAGGTGGTTGATGCAGTGTTGCTCTATCATTCCTTAACCACATCAATATCTTCTTCACCCCTCGGTATCTCGGTTGTTGTTCTTTGAGTGGTCATCCCCAGTCTTAGCTCCTTCGTCACTTAATTGACATGGTCGATCCGGAGGGTGCTTCTTTTCAACGGTACGATCCTGCAATTTAGAAATAAGATGGTCAGCAGTACCGTGAGTAGATACCGCAGCAATAGTATGAACAGTATGTACTAAGGTAGAATCCATACCTTTATTGTCTTCAAGGCCATCAGTAGCCTTTCCCATTTCCCACAACTCATCATTATCAAAATCAGAATCATAATTATCATGTACATCAATAGCGTAACTAGAATGTTCAAGAAGTTTAATGGGTTCATACATGTTGAATTTTGCAACTTTACCATTAGACTCCAATGTCAGCATACCGCTATTCATATTGATTACTGATTTTGATGTTTTCAAGAATGGTCTCCCTAAAATAATTAGACTAGAAGGATCATCATTTCTCATGTCTAAGACATAGAAATCGGCTGTGAAGAACAAGTTCTTTACATGCACAACTACGTCCTCTACTATCCCCTTGGGTATGACCGTGGATTTATCAGCTAAGTGAATAACTGCGCTATTTCTTTTTAAAGGTCCCATTTTCAGTTGAGAGTACATTGAGTAAGGCATGACATTTATGGATGATCCTAAATCGAGCATAGCCTTCTCAATCCTAATAGTATTAATCTCACATGGGATAAAGAACATACCTGGGTCCTTGCATTTTATGGGGATGCTTCTTTGGTTGTCCGCCGAAACATTGTCATTGAGCTCGACCTTGGGCTGCCCTTTGTGTTCCTTGCTTTGATCCTCTTTTACGGTCTCCTTTAAGGGGTTAGCATGTCGCGGTTTCTTCTTCATGGTCTCATGCAATGGGGCTTGCTCTTTGCAACGTGGGCTCATCTCGTAGAGCCCTTTGAGTCCGGCACCTTTCCTATTGTCCTTCAATGCTTGGGGGAAAGGGGGTGGTAATTTATATTCAGAAAGTTTAGGGAACTCACCTCGTGGTTCCTCCCCTTGCATTGGCTCTTCAACATCTGTCTCTGTCTCCGTCATCTCTTCTTTTTGGGGTGGCGTCAGTACCACCTCTTCTTCAGCTGTCTCTCCACTCACATTCACAGTGATAGCGCTCACATTCTCCCTGGGGTTCACCTCCGGTTGTGAAGGCAATCCATTGGAGATTCTTGCTTCGATCTTGTTGAGAGAAGTTGCTAGTTGTCCCATTTGTGTAGTCAAACTCTGGATGCTCGCCCTCGTCTCCTGTTGAAATTGTAAGCTATTTTTAGCAATAACTTTAATACTATGTTCTAACCTGTCAGAAGAAGGGTGCACTGGCGGTGGTGGAGGTCTCTGATATGGCGGTCTGTAGGGTGGGGGTTGGTGCATCTGTGGGTTCCCATAGCCTTGGTTCGGATGGTCCCTCCACCCTTGATTGTAGTTGTTTGGTGGATGGTCATAATTCCTTTGTGGTGGCCCTGGGAATCCTCCCGCAACACTTACATTCTCAGTGGCTGTCTCCTGTAGCGAGGGGCATGCGTCCGTAGGATGGTTCGCAGCCAGACAGATTCCACAGGGTTTTGTCTTTCCTACATTTCCACCTACCATACCACGCACAAGAAAAGTGAGATCTATCAGTTGTTGTTCTAGGTTTGATACGTTTACCTCTTTCCTTTGCGGTTGTCCATGGCGAACAGATCCGAATTGTTGGGAGTTGGCCGCCATGTTAGCTATCAAGCATCTAGCTTCCTCCGCTGTTTTATCTATAAATGCTCCTCCGCTTGCCGCATCCACCAAGTTCCTGTCAGAAGAAAGTTACCCTTCATAGAAGTATTGGATTAGAAGGTGTTCACTTATCTGGTGTTGTGGACAAATTGCGCACAACTTCTTGAATCTCTCCCAGTACTCGTGTAGTGATTCCTCGTAGAGCTGCTTCACACCATATATCTCTTTCCTCAAGTTCGTTGCCCTTGAAGCTGGGAAGTACTTTTCTAGGAATACTCTTTGTAAGTCAGTCCATGTGGTGATCGATCCGGATGGTAAGTAGAAGAGCCAGTCTTTTGCAGCGTCCTTGAGAGAAAATGGGAATGCTCTTAGCTTTATTTGATCCTCAGTGATTCTGGTTGGCTTCATGGTAGTGCACACCACGTGGAACTCCATCAGATGCTTATGCGGGTTTTCACCTGCAAGACCATGAAAAGCTGGCAATAAGTGAATTAAACCAGACTTAAGTTCGAAGTTTACGTTATTGGCCAGAGTAGGGAAACTGATGTAGAGCGGTTGCTGATCCAAGTTAGGATTCGCCAGCTGCCTAAAGCTTTGATTTGCAGCCATCATGGATCTCTCTTCTTCTTCTTGTTCTATAATCCTTCGTGCTTCTCGTCTCCTCTGATGTAGCGTCCTCTCAATCTCAGGATAGTAGTGAAAGTTATCTTCGTGATTGAACGATCCACCTGTACTCATTAACAAACCAAAGTAGTAATGCGGGATAAGAATAAAAATAGACACAAAAATAATACCAATGCCTTCCCCGGCAACGGCGCCAAAATTTGGTAGCGTTTATCGTGTACGCCCAAATTAACCCTTCTTCAGTTAATAGCAAAAATATGTAGTAGCGGAAGTAGGGATCGATCCCACAGGGAAGGTAAATTTATTTTGTGCCAAAAACGAATAGTAACAAGGGGGTTTTATGATGAATGATTACTACTAAGCAAATTCTAGAATTAAACTAATTAATGAGATTAACTAAGATGATTTAAACTTATGAGAGTGAAGCGATTCTTGGTTTTCAGGTAACCGTACTTTTGGAAAATTATCTTTTAGTCATCAAATCAAAACATTCGAATTCTTTCGATTATCTATCGATTGGAAATTTAATTCCTACTCATCTTATTCGTAGTTAAAGAGAAAAGAGCATTCAATTCAACCCTTACCAAATCTCTAATCACCACTACAGCCGTTAATGATTAAATCAATGATAGTTTTCAAAATTAATGAGTTCAATAAATCTAATCAATGAAAACTACAACCGTTAAAATTGATTACTCAACCGTTTCTCCTAAGAATTCAATAACACCTACAGCCGGTTAATTATTAATCTTAGTTGTTTCTTAACAAACTATCGATTATGTAATTGAATATTAGATGATCGGTCTAATACACAAACACAACAATCATGGAATTCGAAATCTGAGAAACAAATTGAAATCGAAATCTAATTCAACAATCAAACCGAATTCTCATAAAAGATTTAAATCCAAAAGTAGGTATCCCTTCAACCAAGAATCGAAGGGTTTTAGCCTAGCATAATTAAATCTAAAAACAATAAAAATTCGATGGAAAACATTAAATAAATAAAGGAAAGAAAGTTACTAAGATAAATCACGATTCCGGCTTGTCGATTCCGGTTCCGTTCTTCGTTGTTCTTGAAGAAAACTTGAAAGAAAATTAATCTCAAATCTCAAATTATTCTAAGAATTAGAAAAATTATCAAAAACTGCTGCTAATGAGGCTTAGTCTCGAGTTTTAGGGTATGGGAGTGATAAAAATGGGATACAATCTTTTAAACATGGTAAAAGACTCAATTTCCTATTTTTTGGACTCTGCGGCGATCAATCGCCTGATGTGTGGCGATCGATCGCTGGCTTTTATTTTTCAGGCAGAATGTATTGGCGATCGATCGCGTGGCTCCAGTGGGCTTTGGCGATCGATCGCCACTTCTTCGCGATCGATCGCTGGCTCGTGAATTTTGTTGATTAAGTTTCTGTCCATAGGCGATCTCCTCCTCCTCATGGCAATCGATCTCCTTTTCTTGATCAACTTTGAGTCCTTGTCATGTCCACGTCTCTTCTTGGTCTTTACACATCATTTTTAGCTCGTTTTCTTCGATTGTACCTACAATTGCACAAATATACGATTAGGTAGCATACGTATCAATTTATCCATCAAAACCTACCAAATCGTAGACAATTAAGCACTAAAGATGTGTCTATTTCTAGTCACATCACACCCCGAAACGCACCACCGGGTCACGCCCACCATGTGACTAAGCATTCCACCAGAATAATTAATTCCAACATTAAATTAATTAATCACCATAATTAACACATAAACATAAATAAATGCCCAAATGCACATAATTATTTCGGGGATATCACAATACTCCCCTACTTATAGGATTTCGCCCTCGAAATCGCATGCACTTACCAATCCGAAACTAAACATAAATCACATACCAAAAAATAGTTCCGGGTAGTGCTGCACCATATGCCGCTCCGTCTCCCACGTGGCCTCCTCGACACCCCTGCGATCCCACTGAACTTTGACCATCGGTATCACTTTGTTCCGAAGTCTGCGATCAGCTCTATCCAGAATCCTAACTGGCCATTCGTCGTAGGACACATCAGAATCTAACTGTATCTCAAAAGGCTGCAACACATGTGACTGATCCGGCTCATATTTCCGCAGCATAGATACATGGAACACGTCATGATTACCGGACAATGACGGTGGCAACGCCAAACGGTAAGCCAAGGTACCGATGCGCTGTAAAATCTCATACGGTCCAACATACCTTGGAGAGAATTTACCGTGCATACCAAACCGCACAACACATCTGAAAGGTGAGATCTTCAAAAAGACCCTGTCTCCCAACTGAAACTCCAACGGTCTCCGCCGTTTATTTGCATAGGCTGCCTGTCTATCCTGGGCCGCCTTCATTCTCTGTCGGATAACCTTTATCTTATCCTCCATTTACCGAATCAGTTCGGGTCCTCCCACTGCTTTACTGGTCAAATCATCCCAGTATAATGGCGACCTACATCACCGACCATACAGAGCCTCAAACATAGCCATCTGAATACTCGCCTGATAGCTATTGTTGTAAGAGAACTCTACCAAGACCAATGAATCTTGCCACGAAGCATCAAACTATAATACACAAGCCCGTAGCATGTCCTCGAGCGTCTGTATAGTATGCTGGGTCTGGCCGTCCGTCTGGGGATGATATGTTGTGCTCAACCTCACCTCAGTACCCAAAGCTGACTGAAGGCCTCCCCAAAAATGAGATGTGAACCGTGGATCTCTGTCCGATACAATAGACACTGGAATCCTGTGTAGTCTCACTATATCCCGGACATACAGTTGAGCCATCCTCAAGTATGTGTATGTCATATTGTAGGGAATGAAGTGAGCTACCTTCGTCAGCCTATCAACGATCACCCAAATGGCATCACAACTAGAAGTATTCCTCAGCAAGTGGGTCACAAAGTCCATGGATATGTGTTCCCACTTCCATTCCGGTATCTCTAAGCTCCTTAGCTCGCCACCAGGTCTCTGCCTCTCTGCCTTCACCTGCTGGCAGATCAAGCACCTCTTAACGAAAGCGATCACATCACGCTTCATCCGTTTCCACCAAAATTGATCACAAAGATCCTTATTCATCTTTCTCCCTCTTGGGTGGATACTAAATCGGCTGCTGTGAGCTCGCTGCAAGATCCCGCTACGCAACTCCGGTGTACTCGGTACTACCCAACGGTTACCGAGCCTCAAAGAACCATCTCCATCCACTCTGAATTTTGATGGCTGTCCTTGAAGTACTAATGATGACCATCTCTGAACCTCATCATCCGTTTTCTGGGCTCTCCTGATATTCTCATAAATGTCCGGCTCTGCCAATAAAGTCGATACTCGTACCGGCGATGCATCCACATCAAAATCATAGCCCAGATGGCAGTAAGAAGTCATCATAGCCGATAAATACATGGCGTCCTCAGCAGTACTCTTCACCTTCCGACTCAAGGCGTCCGCTGTCAAGTTTGCTTTTCCAGGATGGTACTCTATTTCACAATCATAATCCTTGAGTAAATCCATCCATCTCCTTTGTCTCATATTTAGCTCCGCCTGTGTAAACAAAAACTTCAGACTTTTATGATCCGTATAAATGGTAAAAGACGTACCATATAAATAATGCCGCCAAATCTTCAAGGCAAATATAATAGCCGCCAACTCCAAGTCATGGACTGGATATCTAGCCTCATGCGGCTTCAGCTGCCTCGATGCATAAGCTACCTGTAAGGACACCCATGCCCTTAACCCTTATTAGTGTATTAATCCATACCATTAGTGCATGTAATCATACTATCATGGGGAAAAGCCATATGCAAGTGCTACACCATATTAGCTATCCAGAAAATTTCTTGAATTCAATCCACATAATATTCAAATCCCCAACCAAGATTACATATATGACATGCACCCTCATAATACAATAACATGCTATCAGTTCATTTAGCAATTCCATATTTAATTGCATGCAAACCATAAATGAACAGAGAAAAGCCGTAGCCCATTTATACATTCCATATACACGTAAAATGTACTCACATGAGAGCACCCAATGAATAAGCATGTATCTAAGGTATAAAATACCCTACCAGACACCGTTACTGGTACTTCAATCCTGGAAGCACCTCCCAAGCACAACTCGATCTCAACTCTGGATCTATGCACTTATTCAACCAGCTCTGGTACCTCGATCCGGGAAGTACCTCTAATCAACAGCCCGAGCGTAACTCCAAAGCTGCTGCTACACCTGTAACACCTGTCCCAACAGAGACAGCCCCCACACCGGGTGAGCATACCAATACCACCAATCCAATAATCATAATATTGCAGTTCATAATTTACAGAATGTAAATGCCATAATTTAAATGATATTCTCTGGATGGCATCACCCTCATCCGGGATCCCCTGTATTGTCCCTGTTCTCAAAATAACCAAACCATTAAATTCTCAAAAGCCAGTTTATCATCTCATTGATCAACTAAAACCATTCCTGCTATACCAGTTTCATAACCAAATGCGATTAAACCATCAAAATAGAGTACTACAGATATCACATATATCTAGCAAATGACTCCATATTTCTATTTCATAGCTCGCTCCACAAAGGCGGCATTTCAACCCCACGCACACTCAACAATAGCGGCGTCATAACCGATGGTCGCTCAACGGCGACAACATTCCAAACATTGCTCGCTCAAAAGCGGCACCATATAATTCCCAATGAATGTCCATTTATCTCAAATACCATATACCATGCATTTTACTATCTGATAGGCTTAGATTTTAAGTGTTTTTAGCTGTAATTTCTTTCCGTTTTTCGTTCTTTTTCATGGATGAAATTACGCTTTTTGGTATTTATTTGCTTGTTTCAGGAAAATAGGTTGGAAATGGAAGAAATGAGCTAAAATGAAGAAAACGGGTGAAATCGAGGCGAAAAAGAGAAAAAATGAAGAATTCAGATTTTTAAGGCACCGATCGATCGAGAATATTTCTCGATCAATCGATCCGGGCAGAGAGTTCAGCAGCAAATTTATCGAAGTGTCGATCGATTGGAACAAAATCTCGATCGATCGATCGAGGCAGAGAGTTTAAACGCTGAAGCGAACAGTGCACCGATCGATCGAAAATCTTTTCGATCGATCGATACGCGATTTTCTGAAAATCTTATCTTCCAAAAATAACTTGATTCTCGGTGGATTTAAAAGGAAATCTCTTCCATATCATTAGATATCATATCACAGAGGGAAAGGAACCGATTTTCATCACCCTAGAACCCTAGTAGCCGCCGCAGAGAAGAATCCGGGGAAAAGCCATCTTCCTCCGTTCTTCGTCCAAGCTTGAGCGAGCCATTTCCGGAGTGCAAGGAAGGAGCAAGAGAAGAGATTACGGTGCAACGCACGGATTCGTTCCAGCATTTATCGTATTTCTAAACTCGGATTTATTTGATTTTCATTTTCATTGGATGTTTTTGAGGTTGAGAGACAATTAAACGTCTTATTGATTTGATTTGAATTGAATTGAGTTTATTTTATCGAGTTTGAGTATAATTGTGTTTGATTTATTGATTCAAATGTGTTTGAGTGGATTGATTTCTTACTGTTCATGAATTAAATGCTTATTAAGATCAAAGCCTAGCTAACTTTGATTGAATTTTGTGAGTTATAACCGAGATCGAGAGATAACGTTATAATACGCTACAGTAATTCATGATGTATGTTTAAGATTGAGATCGAGAGATAAAATAACATACGTGAGCACTTTGAATCGAGAGATTTAGAGTAACGAGGTTTTAAAGATTTATGCAATATCGGATTAGTAAATAAGTGAACGAGAGTTACTTGTTCTAATTTGATATTAGTTTCTATACAGCTCGAGAGAGTGTATTGAATAATAACGAAAACCTTTCACCTTAAGAATCAATTGTTTGGTAATTGCCTATTCAAACGAATCTTTGAAGATAACACAGTTGAACAAAGAGCTAGATAAATTTCTCGAGCGAAATTCCTTTGCATATCCGGAAGCCATTTATTTTATCTATTCTTGTTTTATTTGGATCCTTTAGTTCTAGAGTTGCATTGGTTTAATCTACCCCCTTGTTAATCGTAGGCTAAATATAATTTTACTAGTTTTATTTGGTACTTATACGTTAGTCCCTGTGGATTCGACAACCCTTAATTTCATTTAACTATACTAAAACTTGACAACCGTGCACTTGCGGTATAGAATCGCGTTACACTCTGAAATCTTTTGTTTAAAAATATATCGGTCAAGTTTTTGGCGCCGTTGCCGGGGACTAATCTGTATAATATCATACGAGATTAGTTAATTGCAATTTAGCCAATTTGTATTATTTTGTTTTTATTTTTCTTTTTCGTTTTAGTTAGTTGTTCTTGTTTTTGATTTTGTATTTTTGTTGTTGTCTCCTTTTGTCTGATCCAGTACAGGAACCATTCCTCTAGTGCATGCTCAGAAGAGAGGAGCCCATTCTCGAGCCATTTGATCCTGAAATAGAGAGAACTCTACTTAGAAGACTACGAGAAGCTCGAGCAATATCCGACAATAACGATGCACAGAACCCGAGATCGATGATGGACTTTGCACAGCCAGCGTTTCATGGATCTTTATCCAGTATTACTAGGCCAACAATCCAGGCAAATAATTTCGAGATCAAGCCTGCAATTATCCAAATGATACAACACTCTGTAATGTTTGGGGGAGCTGCCACGGACAATCCAAACACTCACATCTCCAACTTCTTGGAGATCTGTGACACGTTTAAGCATAACGGCGTCTCCGACGACGCCATCAGGTTAAGGCTCTTCCCTTTTTCATTGAGAGACAAAGCTAAATCCTGGTTGAATTCATTACCTGCAGGATCAATTACAACATGGGAAGGGATGACAAAAGCTTTTTTATCGAAGTACTTTCCTCCCTCCAAGACAACAAAGATGCGGAACGATATCACTACGTTTGGGCAATTCGACCCCGAGAGTTTATATGAGGCGTGGGATCGTTTCAAAGATTTATTGAGGAGATGCCCACATCACGGTCTACCCATCTGGCTGTAGGTACAAACTTTTTACAATGGTTTGTTTTCTGCTAACCAATCTATGATAGATGCAGCATCTGGGGGATCGATCATGCGGAAGACACCGGAAGAAGCGTATGACTTATTGGAGGAAATGGCGTCCAATAGCTATCAGTGGCAATCGGAAAGGAACACGCCACAGAAACCAATAAGAGTCCATCAAGTGGATGAGATTACTGCTATTTCGGCTCAGTTGGAAGCTATGAACCGGAAGATAGATAGCATGCGTGCAGCAGCGATGCAAGCTCAAGCTGTCTTCTGTGATATATGTGGAGGCGGTCATCCGAGCATTGAGTGCCAGGCAGGTAACACATTCATGTAAACTAATGAAGTGGTGAATTTTGTAGGTAACAGGCATCCCAACAATCTGTACGCGAACTCATACAACCCGGGGTGGAGGAATCACAACAATTTTAGGTGGACCAACAAAGAGAATGTGTTAAATCCACAGCTACAACCGGGAGGGTCGAATAAGCCGAGTATGGAAGAGCTAATAGCCAAGTTCATAGCGTCAACTGAAACCAGGATGACGACTCAGGATGCATCCATAAAGAACTTGGAAGTGCAAGTGGGCAACTCGCATCATTAATATCCGGACGAACGCAGGGCATGATACCAATTGGGACAGTGAAGAGCCAAAACGAGCAAGCAAAGGCCATTGAGTTAAGGAGTGGAAAAGAGCTAAGACCGCAAGCTGAAGCAGAAGAGAGTCATGGAGAGACATAGGCAAGGATAAGACTAAGGAAAAGGCGACGGAGAAAGGTAAGAATTCTAACACTACACCGATCACACACACTGATAGGATAGTAATTCCTCCACCATTCCCCGCAGCATTAAAAAAGGCTAAGATGGACGCAGAATTTGGTAAGTTTCTTGAAGTATTTAAGAAACTACATATTAATATTCCATTCGCTGATGCTTTACTTCAGATGCCTAGTTATGCTAACTTTTTGAAGGAAATTTTGTAAAATAAGCGAAAGTTGGGTGAATATGAAATGGTAAGCTTGACGGAGGAGTGCTCAGCAATTGTGCAAAATAAAATGCCTCCAAAGTTAAAAGACCCAGGGAGTTTTACTATACCTTGCACCATAGGATCAGTATTTTTTACAAAGTCATTATGTGATTTGGGTGCTAGTATAAATTTGATGCCATTCTCTATTTTCAGGAAGTTGGGGCTAGGTGAGCCGAAACCTACTAAGGTTTCACTACAATTAGCAGATCAATCCATCACATACCCCAGGGGTATCATTGAAGACGTCTTAGTCAAAGTGGATAAATTCATCTTTCCCGTTGATTTTCTGGTACTAGATATGGAAGCAGATTCAGAGACACCACTGATTTTGGGTCGACCATTCTTAGCAACGGGAAAAGCAATCATCGATGTTCAACAAGGGAAGTTGATCCTCCGAGTAGGGGAGGATCAAGTTACTTTTAATGTTTTTAAAGCACTTCAACACCCACACGGCGAACACATGTGTTTCAATGTAGATATTATTGATGTTCTGACAGGTGAGGTGTTGCAAGATACATTCAGGGATAACATGGAAGCATGCTTAGTGGAAGCTGATAAGCAACATTGCGAGGAAGACATCAAGAGTATTGCTTATATGAACAACACCAGTCCTTACATGAAACGAGCCACTGAGAATCTTGGAGAGTTGGGAAAAAGGGATATTAAACCTCAAAAGCCATCAATTGAAGAGTCACCTACTCTCGAGCTCAAACCTCTTCCATCACATCTCAAGTATATTTTCTTAGATGCTGAAAAATCTTTACCAATTATTATTTCTTCATCCTTGAGAGGTGATAATGAGGAAAAGCTTGTGAAAGTCCTTCAAGAACACAAGAAAGCATTTGGATGGAAGATATCAGATATTAAAGAAATTAGCCCATCGATTTGCATGCATAAAATTCTTATGGAGGACACATTCAAGGCCGTGGTCCAACCACAACGATGTCTTAATCCAAAAATGCAAGAGGTAGTAAAAGCTGAGATTATCAAGCTAATGGACGTAGGTATTATCTATCCTATCTCTGATAGCTCATGGGTAAGTCCTATTCAATGTGTACCAAAGAAAGGGGGTATTACTGTTGTCCCTAATGAGAACAATGAGTTAATACCTACAAGAACAGTAACGGGGTGGAGAGTGTGCTTTGATTATAGGAGGTTAAATGATTCTACTCGTAAAGACCACTTTCCCCTTCCCTTCATTGATCAAATGGTAGAGAGGTTAGCAGGGTATGATTTTTATTGCTTTCTAGATGGATATTCGGGATATAACCAAATTGCAATTACACCTGAGGATCAAGAGAAGACCACCTTCACTTGTCCTTATGGCACATTTGCATTCCGACGAATGCCATTTGGATTATGTAATGCACCTGCTACCTTTCAAAGATGTATGGTGGCCATATTCCATGACATGATAGAGAAATTCCTAGAAGTATTCATGGATGATTTTTCTGTGTTTGGTTCTTCTTTTGATATATGTTTGTCTAACTTGACTTTAGTGTTGGCAAGGTGTGAAGAGACAAATCTTGTACTGAATTGGGAGAAGTGTCACTTCATGGTCCAAGAAGGAATAGTCTTGGGACACAAGATATCTGAGAAGGGTATTTAAGTGGATCGGGCAAAGATTCAAGTGATACAACAATTGCCACCACCGACAACAGTAAAGGGAATCCGAAGCTTCTTAGGACATGCGGGATTGTATCGACGTTTCATTAAGGATTTCTCAAAAATTTCTAAACCTTTATCTCACTTGTTAACTAAAGATGCATCTTATGAATTTGATTCTGATTGTATGAAGGCGTTCAATACTCTCAAGGAGAAATTGGTAACCGCACCTGTGTTGGTCGCCCCTGATTGGGAGTTACCTTTTGAACTGATGTGTGACGCCAGCGACACCGCGGTAGGAGCTGTCTTAGGTCAAAGGAGGAACAAGGTATTTCATACGATTTACTATGCTAGTCGCACTTTGAATGAAGTACAAATTAACTATGCCACCACTGAAAAAGAGCTTCTAGCCATAGTTTTTGCTTTGATAAGTTTCACTCCTACCTATGTCTTGCTAAAGTTATTGTGTACACCGACCACGCTGCACTTAAATACTTACTTGCAAAGAAAGATGCCAAACCACGCTTGATTAGGTGGATTTTATTATTGCAAGAATTTGACTTGGAGATAAGAGATAAGAAAGGTGTTGAAAATGTGGTTGCAGATCATTTATCGCGAATTGAGAACAGAAATGATGCAAGTGACAATGAGGTAGATGAAATTAATGAAAATTTCCCTGATGAGCAATTGTTTAGTGTTGATATGGTACCTTGGTATGCACATTTTGCAAACTATATTGTTAGTGGTATCCTCCCACAAAATCTGACTTTTTATCAAAGAAAAAATTCTTTTCTGAGGTTAAACATCTTATGTGGGAGGAGCCATATTTGTTCAAAGTTTGTGCAGACAACATCATAAGGCGATGTATTCCCGAGGAGGATATGCAAGATATCTTGAAGCAATGCCATGATGGAGATACATGTGGGCATTTTGGAGCTACCAAAACAGCTGCTAAGGTACTTGCTTCTGGGTTTTATTGGCTGTAAGGACCCCCGTGCCCTTTACCCGTAATTAGCGCATAAATCCCATAATCGTGTACATGTAACCATATATGTTGGAAAATAACCATATGCTAGATTAGCATATGTACCGATAATAAAATTCTTCCGTTTAATCCAATACATACCATTTCCATTTTTCCAACTAAACCATTTAGCATGCCATGTACCCCCGAGATACACTAATTACTTCTCAATTCATCTAGCAATTCCCAATTAATTGCATATCACAATATAGATGAAAAGAAAGACATTTGCCTTTTATACAACCCATGCACACATATACGTCGCTCACAGACGAGCACCAAATAATCGTATGTGTACATAAAGTATAAAATACCATACTTCCAGCTGTCGTTACCGGTGCCTCAATCCTGGAAGCACCTCCCAAGCGCAACTCGATCTCAACTCTGGATCTGAGCGTCTATCCA
The DNA here is from genome assembly GCA_907163345.1 of Haberlea rhodopensis. NCBI lineage: Eukaryota > Viridiplantae > Streptophyta > Magnoliopsida > Lamiales > Gesneriaceae > Haberlea > Haberlea rhodopensis. Next base: position 651,847 of record CAJQUN010000012.1, read on the forward strand.
GCCAGCTCTGGTACCTCTATCCTGGAAGTACCTCTAACCACAGCTCGAGCTCGACTCCAAAGTCGCTGCTACACCTGTAATACCTGCCCCAACAGAGACAGCCCCCACACGGGGTGAGCATACCAATACCACCAATCACAAAATAATAATATTGCAATTCATGATTTACAGAATGTAAATGCCATAATTTAAATGATACTCCCTGGATGGTAACACCCTCATCCGGGATCCCATGCATTGTCCCTGTTCTCAAAATAACCACACTCATCAAATTCCCAAAGCCAGTTAATCACCATATAGATTAACTAATACAGTTCTATCATGTCAGCTCCATAATCAATATGTAAAATCATTATACATAGGCCATAGATTTCACATATATTTAACCAAGGATTCCATGTTCCCGTAACATTGCTCGCTCCACAATAGCGGCATTCTAAACCCAGCGCACGCTCAACAATAGCGGCGTCATAACCGGTGGTGCTCAACGGCGACAACACCCAATCGTTGCTCGCTCTAAAGCGGCACCCTATGATTTCCAATGTGTGTCTATTTATCACAGTTACCATATACCATGCATATCATTATCCATTTGAAGTAAATATAATGCACCATGCATTTCAATACTTACCACATGCCAGATATTGCAATGTCCATATAATACCATTATCACAAACCATGCCTATTACAGTTGCAATACTATAATAGGTTATGCTCGTACGTCCCACGTACCTTAAGTCTCCGTAGTCCAAGCCAAACCTTCCTTGAGTCCCATGCCTAGAGAAATATGTGCTAAAACACATAAACGACTCAAAATCAAGAATAAGCATGCGATCACGTGCCCACGCACGTTCAAGACTCCCAATCATATCGTCAATCCATGACGATTACCAAAATAAAAGCCCCCCGGCTAAGCATGCATACTACCCAAAATATTCCATTTTATATGATTAACAGATAGCCAAAAACCCAACCAAAAATTCCGTTTAAGCTTGGTTCCAATCAAACCATTTTAAAAGCCTAACATTCTCATTGGAATGTGAACAACACTCCGGAAGTCGGCCCTTTAGACCTCGGTTCCAAAATCCCAACATTTCCAACATATTCGAAAATCCATGCAGGTGAACAGTGCCGCGATCGATCGCCCATCAGGCGCGATCGATCGCGCAAGCCTACTGCCCGAAAAAAATCAATCCGCGATCGATCGCCACATCTCGCGATCGATCGCTGAGACCCTCGCGATCGATCGCCCCCTTTTCGCGATCGATCGCCGATACTGTACATCTTCCACAAATTCCAGTAGCATGTCGCGATCGATTGGCGCCTCGCCAAGATCGATCGCGGACTGCGATTTTTCGAAAAACTCGAGTTCTAATGGTGTTTTTCACACCCAACTCCAAACCAACACCCCATACCACCTCAATGCCTCAAATACAACAATTAAACTCCATGAAAACACTGAAATCAACATTTTGGATTTTAACCCAAAACCCCCAAATGCCATAACCAACCCAAAACTCAACCACACAACACAAAACCACAATCAAATTGAAGCCAAAAGAGAGGAGAAGAATATTACCTATCTTTCTTCAAGAAATCCGGCCCCCATAATCGAGTTCTAACGATTTTGCTTCAACCAAAGGGAAGGGGAAGGGTTTGGGGCGAAGGTGGCGTGAGAGGGGGAGGAGAGGAGAGAAATGGATTCCAAATGACGGAATCCCGAGTCCAACGGGTATATATAGCAAAATACCCCAACACACCAAAACCTCCGCAAATACATCATGATTCATTAAAAATCATCTGTTTTCAAAAACTCACTCTCCAACATCAAATCCCCAGACTGGCCCCAACACAAGGCACCCCGGACTCCAAGTCCCACTAAAAACCCAAATCATAGGCTTTCCACCAAAATGAGAATACAATCTCAACCTTTGGATCCAACGATCACAAATGCCCCAATCTAACAACCTCGGGAGACCCAAACCGCAATTAATTCCTAATTGCTACAATTAAAAATCCATCAATGATTAATACCATACCGGGATTAACACCAGTAATTCCCAGACATCACAATTATCCCCCACTAATAAAATTTCGTCCCCGAAATTGCACCGGTGTACTCCACGTAACACCAGGACTACACAAACAAAACAAAGCCAAGACCCCGATTCTGAACCACCTTAGAATTGAATTAACAACTGCGAGAATACCAGTCTCGCACTAAGACCTAAAATAGAGCAAACGCCAAAACCAATACAACCCGAAAGATAACAACATACCTCGACGTGAATCGTCCCAGAAGTCAGTCCACCATGACTGAAACTCAACCAAACCTTCATTAATCTCGACATAGATATCTCCCCATGATATCTCCATTACTTGTCCACGATGCTTAACACGCATCGTTATGATGAGGACTACTAGCATACGATAGTATACCCACAGAAAGAAACCAGTTTTCGCTTCCCAGCCCATCTCCTCCAAAGGAGTAGTTGCACCACTTGCAACCCGGACCGGGTTACCCACGGTCACTGATCCACACAAAATACATCACCGAGGATGTTTACACCGGCGTGTTCCAAGAAATCATATCTTGGTCCCGACACACCATCAAGACTCCACCAAGTCTCAAGTTCCATAGGGGACATGCAAGGCAACCAAATGCATTCCTACACACGTGTTAACCATGACACTAAACAAATCTGAATCTCGGCCATCCCTCATTTATCCTTGGGTCCAACAATCCTAAAATAGGAAGGCTATCGAATTGTCCAACAAAACCACCATGATTCCAAAACACGTCGATCCCTCCTCGGGGGAATCAAACAACCCTCACGATCATTCATCAGAATGCATCGTGCCATTCGAGATTACCGATCTCGAGGTTCCTCAATCTCACACCGGAGATCCACTAAACCAAGTATACACACTCGACGTTCAACAATGAACAAAAAAATAGAGTTGGCATTCGTATACACACACGGCATACATGCCCATACACCACACAACATGCATACGCAATGCAATAGACTCGGGTATCTCCAATCATACCCACATCCCAAACCAACTGTCAAACCCCGATTATTCTCGCCCCACGGAGAATGATGGTTGACAAACCAAAACCAAAGGGTGTGATTTCAACATCACCACCACACGAACCAAAATAACGAATCTCCCCAAAAGATTCAACCGGTAGGAATCACAATACCGTCTGCCTCTCAAGGAAGAAGTCATGAATCCATGATCCTCCAATCCTCGAATTACCGTTCGGAAAACCTGGTATATTAATACCAAAACATATCCCGGAACCCAGAAATATACAATTGGTTAGAGTAGTGCATCAATACTACCATTACCCGATCCAAAAATCCGTATACGCCATGTATACACCTTCCAACGATGTTCTGTACTAATACCATAGTACTCCAAAATCGAGCATCTCCCCGAAGACGTCTCCTCAAACGTCTCACCGAGGTAAGAAATCCATTACTCGGTCCAACATCAGTAATGCTTACCATGGCTGACTTACAATCAGACCACGACCGATGCAAGCTGTCTCCAAGACAGTACAATCCAAATCTCTCCAAGAGATAAAAAAATCAATATAGTAGTGTCACCCCACTAACTATATCTCACAAACCATTGTGACTCCCATTGCATGCCATATGCAAGGATGCTCAACTAGAGCTAACCACGACTTGTTGACACTCACGTTGGTAATACCAACAAACTTGAGCTGTCCCAGCACAAGTCCCTCAAAACAATGACGTATAACGTCCCCGTGAGGTATTCCCTACCTCAAACACCATGCCACATAGAGACTACAAGAGTCTACCATAACCCTCATCGTATCACCATACGATTCACCAAACTCGAATCCAACGAGCATTATAATAGCTACCACAAGCACACTAAAGCACTGCAACAATACCTGGCTAGTGATTCGCTGGTCCCATAGGCTTATACCAACCTATTAACGCGACACACATTCCATCCCGGTATACCATACCGCCCAAACCATTAGAGTTGTGGGTCATTGCCCAACATATCTCTAAAACACCAAAGCACACTGGACAACCCGGCGTCCACGTTCAATTATCATGCAATCCTAATCCATTAGGACTTCTTCCACGCCCTTAGGGTGGGTGTAACCATGTTTACTCCTCATCACAATAACAAGCGAGTAGTTTCCTCAATGACTACTCTTACCACCATTCACTTGGCCTTAGCCATCCCAGCGAGCATACCCAAGGGTATCATTGCTCGTCAATAATATACCTCCATAATACGATGCGTACTCTCACCGGTACAATGCATCAATGATCCATCGAGCAAACCTGCTCGGCAAAAGGTCTCGTCAACTAAATACCCAGACCCTACCATGTGCCCACCATCGGCACTCAAACCATACAACCATATACATAAACATGAATGTATAAATCACCAAAATGACGCCAAGCGTCCACATAGTTCTCCCAAATAACATCGTCGAACATATGACGGTACCTGTCGATACACGACATCCATAATCTCATCGTCAAACACATGACGGTAAATAATAATACACCACACTCACCATACTGATAACAAAAGTAATATGCCATACCTCATCACTATCGAGATAGCGGAATACCTGTATCCATCGTCCACCAGCGGTACATAAGCAGCACCCATCGCTCGTAGGCGGCATAATCCAGTGCTACACACATAGCGGTATAACCCATCGCTATCGAACCAGCGGCATGATCCCTCGCCATGGAGTCAGCGGCATAAAATGTCGCTATAGATATCCGGCGGTATAAACCATCGCCAATAGAATACCCGGCGTAACCGTCGCCAACAAAATACCCGGCGTAACCATCGCCAACAAAATACCCGGCGTAACCATCGCCAACAAAATACCCGGCGTAACCATCGCCAACAAAATACCCGGCGTAACCATCGCCAATAAAATACCCGGCGTAACCATCGCCAATAAAATACCCGGCGTAACCATCGCCAATAAAATACCCGGCGTAACCATCGCCAATAAAATACCCGGCGTAACCATCGCCAATAAAATACCCGGCGTAACCATCGCCAATAAAATACCCGGCGTAACCATCGCCAATAAAATACCCGGATAATCGCGGACTCAAGAGGTACTCACACTCATGTAGTACTTTGTTCCCGATCACATCGCTACGTCATGACAACGGCATCATCGCTTCGACGTGACAGCGGCATGTATCATCGCTTCGACACGACAGCGGCATCATCGTTTCGACATGACGGTGGTACCATCGCTTCGACGTGACAGCGGCATTTACCATCGCTTCGACACGACAGCGGCATTTACCATCGTTCCGGCATGACAGCGGAAATACCCTTCGCTTCGACGTATTAGCGGCATAATATCCCTCGCAATAATAATATGACAGCGGCATTTTCCTTCGCTTCGACATATTTGCGGCAAATATTCTTCATCGCTATAATACGACAGCGGCAAGTATTCATATCGCTACGCCATGCATGCAACCGTAATGCATAACCCGTATTTCAATAATTGTTTCGGCACGACAGCGGCATCATCGCTTCGACGTGACAGCGGCATTTACCATCGCTTCGACACGACAGCGGCATCATCGCTTCGACGTGCATGCAACCGTAATGCATAACCTGTATTCCCATAAACATCGCCATGAGTGTATTTTTAATGCACCTCGCTCCAACATATAGCGGCAAAGCATCAAAATCATCACTCCGATGTATATCTATGCAACCGTAATGCATAGTCCATGTCTCATAAGACCCTGCAACCACCATGGTTAGCAACACATATTCCAATTATGAACACATATCATAAACGCACATAAGCAATATAGTCGTGCCACGCAACGCTAACTACCATCAGGCATAAATATGTGCTTCTCATTCCCATTAACATGTTCCTAGGCCCTCAACAGCCCCAAAGAGCTAACCACTGCTCTGATACCACTAATGTAAGGACCCCCGTGCCCTTTACCCGTAATTAGCGCATAAATCCCATAATCGTGTACATGTAACCATATATGTTGGAAAATAACCATATGCTAGATTAGCATATGTACCGATAATAAAATTCTTCCGTTTAATCCAATACATACCATTTCCATTTTTCCAACTAAACCATTTAGCATGCCATGTACCCCCGAGATACACTAATTACTTCTCAATTCATCTAGCAATTCCCAATTAATTGCATATCACAATATAGATGAAAAGAAAGACATTTGCCTTTTATACAACCCATGCACACATATACGTCGCTCACAGACGAGCACCAAATAATCGTATGTGTACATAAAGTATAAAATACCATACTTCCAGCTGTCGTTACCGGTGCCTCAATCCTGGAAGCACCTCCCAAGCGCAACTCGATCTCAACTCTGGATCTGAGCGTCTATCCAGCCAGCTCTGGTACCTCTATCCTGGAAGTACCTCTAACCACAGCTCGAGCTCGACTCCAAAGTCGCTGCTACACCTGTAATACCTGCCCCAACAGAGACAGCCCCCACACGGGGTGAGCATACCAATACCACCAATCACAAAATAATAATATTGCAATTCATGATTTACAGAATGTAAATGCCATAATTTAAATGATACTCCCTGGATGGTAACACCCTCATCCGGGATCCCATGCATTGTCCCTGTTCTCAAAATAACCACACTCATCAAATTCCCAAAGCCAGTTAATCACCATATAGATTAACTAATACAGTTCTATCATGTCAGCTCCATAATCAATATGTAAAATCATTATACATAGGCCATAGATTTCACATATATTTAACCAAGGATTCCATGTTCCCGTAACATTGCTCGCTCCACAATAGCGGCATTCTAAACCCAGCGCACGCTCAACAATAGCGGCGTCATAACCGGTGGTGCTCAACGGCGACAACACCCAATCGTTGCTCGCTCTAAAGCGGCACCCTATGATTTCCAATGTGTGTCTATTTATCACAGTTACCATATACCATGCATATCATTATCCATTTGAAGTAAATATAATGCACCATGCATTTCAATACTTACCACATGCCAGATATTGCAATGTCCATATAATACCATTATCACAAACCATGCCTATTACAGTTGCAATACTATAATAGGTTATGCTCGTACGTCCCACGTACCTTAAGTCTCCGTAGTCCAAGCCAAACCTTCCTTGAGTCCCATGCCTAGAGAAATATGTGCTAAAACACATAAACGACTCAAAATCAAGAATAAGCATGCGATCACGTGCCCACGCACGTTCAAGACTCCCAATCATATCGTCAATCCATGACGATTACCAAAATAAAAGCCCCCCGGCTAAGCATGCATACTACCCAAAATATTCCATTTATATGATTAACAGATAGCCAAAAACCCAACCAAAAATTCCGTTTAAGCTTGGTTCCAATCAAACCATTTTAAAAGCCTAACATTCTCATTGGAATGTGAACAACACTCCGGAAGTCGGCCCTTTAGACCTCGGTTCCAAAATCCCAACATTTCCAACATATTCGAAAATCCATGCAGGTGAACAGTGCCGCGATCGATCGCCCATCAGGCGCGATCGATCGCGCAAGCCTACTGCCCGAAAAAAATCAATCCGCGATCGATCGCCACATCTCGCGATCGATCGCTGAGACCCTCGCGATCGATCGCCCCCTTTTCGCGATCGATCGCCGATACTGTACATCTTCCACAAATTCCAGTAGCATGTCGCGATCGATCGGCGCCTCGCCAAGATCGATCGCGGACTGCGATTTTTCGAAAAACTCGAGTTCTAATGGTGTTTTTCACACCCAACTCCAAACCAACACCCCATACCACCTCAATGCCTCAAATACAACAATTAAACTCCATGAAAACACTGAAATCAACATTTTGGATTTTAACCCAAAACCCCCAAATGCCATAACCAACCCAAAACTCAACCACACAACACAAAACCACAATCAAATTGAAGCCAAAAGAGAGGAGAAGAATATTACCTATCTTTCTTCAAGAAATCCGGCCCCCATAATCGAGTTCTAACGATTTTGCTTCAACCAAAGGGAAGGGGAAGGGTTTGGGGCGAAGGTGGCGTGAGAGGGGGAGGAGAGGAGAGAAATGGATTCCAAATGACGGAATCCCGAGTCTAACGGGTATATATAGCAAAATACCCCAACACACCAAAACCTCCGCAAATACATCATGATTCATTAAAAATCATCTGTTTTCAAAAACTCACTCTCCAACATCAAATCCCCAGACTGGCCCCAACACAAGGCACCCCGGACTCCAAGTCCCACTAAAAACCCAAATCATAGGCTTTCCACCAAAATGAGAATACAATCTCAACCTTTGGATCCAACGATCACAAATGCCCCAATCTAACAACCTCGGGAGACCCAAACCGCAATTAATTCCTAATTGCTACAATTAAAAATCCATCAATGATTAATACCATACCGGGATTAACACCAGTAATTCCCAGACATCACATTGGCCAACGCTGTATAGGGATACATTCAGGTATGTCTCTTCATGTGATAGATGTCAGAGGGTCGGTAATATTTCTAGGAGGAATGAATTACCATTAACCAATATTCTTGAATGTGAGATTTTTGATGTGTGGGGAATTGATTTCATGGGACCTTTGTGATGTCCCCGAAATGATTAATTGCAATTAAGGCATTGATTATGTTCATATGATGAATTATGTTGGTAATTGATTTATGTGATGGGTAATGAAGTGTTAACATGATTTAATTGTATTGATTGTCAATTATGAGGAAATCATGATTTAGTGGAAGTTTAATGCATTTTTGAAAATGCTTTTAAAATACCATGTTGGGGTATATATTACATCATGCTAATTGTGGGAGTACAAGTTTAATTAAAGGGTTTTAACCATTTACCCCACCACCTTTACTTCACTTTATCTCTTTACACTCTAAATCCCCAAATCATTTCCCAAACCCTCATTTTCCCCTTCAATCTCGATTTTGGCTTCAAAGTGGACAAGAAGTTCTTGTAAAAGCTTTATTTTTGTGATTCTTGGTAAGATTTAAGACCTAGGATGTATATATATCATTCATTGTTGCTCTTGTAGTGTTTGGTTTGAGTTTTGGAATGGTTTTGAAGGGTTTTGAATTGGGTTTGTTTGGGTTGGTATGATTTTTTGGTAAGATGTTATATTTTTGGTGGTTTAATGATGTTTGGTGAAGGTTTAAAGTGTTTTTATGTTTTTGAGTTGTTGGTGTAAATGTTGTTGAGGTTGGTGAAGGTTTTAATGTACAAAAATGGTGAAAATCGCGACATCTGGTTGTGGCGATCGATCGCTACAAATGCAGCGATCGATCGCCGAGAGACAGTGGGCAAACCGAGTGTAGGCGATCGATGGCCTAAAATGGAGCGATCGATCGCCGAAGGCCAGTAGCCATTTCGCGTAGCAGGCGATCGATCGCATCAAATGAAGTGATCGATCGCCGCAAGGCAAAAAGTGAGGCGATCGATCGCCTCAAGTAGCGATCGATCGCCACTGTTTAAAAAGTGGAAAATGATGATTTTTGTTGAATTTTTGGTATTTGGCTATTGTTTAGCTTCTAATATCAATTTGTATGGTTATGTAGAACCATCCCAGGTACCCACAACTTCACGGAGATAAAGTTCTACAACTTCTCCATTTTTTGGAATTAAGGTACGTAAGAAGCGTACGGGCATCAGACGGTAACACACTCCTAAACTATGACTATGCATTGATTGCATAATTATTCATGATGTCTATGATGATGATTATGATAAGTAAGTTTATGATGATGATGTTATGATAAATGAAGATGATATGACGTTTACGATGACGATTATGATAAGATGATGATGTCTATATGGCGATGATGCTTATAAGATGATGATGTTTATAAGATGACGATGTCTATGATATGATGATGATGATGTATGTTTAACTATGTTATTAAGAATGGTTGAATGTCCAGTGGTTATTATGGGCAAGCGAGGAAGGTACTTGCCGCTCACATAACTAGCGAGGGGATACATCCGCTATCAAGGCGTAGCGAGGGGTATCATATTCCGCTAAGCGAGGAGATAAATCCGCTATCAAGGCGTAGCGAGGGGTATCACAATTCCGCTTTATGTCGAGCGAGGGGGCCAATTGTGCCGCTGTCATAAGAACCAGGATAGTCCCATTTCTAATTAACATTGTTGATTACGAGCATATAAGTGAAGTACGATTTTAATCATTTATGTCAAGAACTAATGATTACATGCATGATTATGAAATAGGGACAACCAAAGAGGGTTAATACGATTAACCAGGAAGTATATGTTACCAATTACTTTCATGCATTTATTTATATGCCATTACCTTATGATGTTAAGTAACGATGTATATGCTCATGATGGGTTGTTCCTGTAGGTACACTTTTGGACTAAAGGACTAAGGGTCGGGTTGAGGCAGTGAGCTATGAGAAGCATGAAAGAAGTTAGGATACAGGATTTTTGGATAGTCTCTACTCTAGGAGTAGTATAATTCTATTGCCTTAACATTCATTTTTGAGAATGTAATTAATTAAGTTTGAAATTTCATTTTTGGCCTGTAATCTTATTAGCTCAAAGCTACAACTGGTGCCCTAAGAGGTTATAAATGCATGTTTAGTCCCTAGTATGTTATTAAGATGATGTTAAGGTAGGAAGGCCCTACATTAGTGGTATCAGAGCCAGGTTAGATAACCCGGGAATGAGTGAAGGATAGCCTTAGCAATAAGTTGGCTAGGTGCTTCTTTCTAAACATGTTTTGTACATAAGTTGCATATGAAGTATATGATGTTACACTAACATGTTTGATTTTCTGACGATGTATTATATGAATTGCCTTTGGTATTGTTGTTAACCCTTGTGTTGCAGCATGGCAGCGAATGTAGAAGTGGGCGATGCTGTGAGTGTTAATGCAAGTGATGGACGTACGAATCCCCTACCTCCGCCAGCTTTCGGCGAAGAACCGTCGGAACAACAGTTGTTGCCTGGGGAACTGAGCTTGACTCAATTTCTTGCATACCGACCTCCGACATTTGAAGGAACTGAGACAGGGGACCATGCAGAGGAATGGTTGGAAAGAATAGAGCAAATATTTGCGGCGGCTCCTTGTGCTAAGACAGTCTGGATCAGACTAGCGGAGTTCCAATTGGCCAAGAAGGCGCTGATGTGGTGGAAGACGACAGTAGTAGAGCAAGAGGCTCAAGGTCATGAAATTAATTGGAAGCTGTTCAGAACTCGGTTTCTGACCCGCTATTTCTCAGCTGCTGCACGACAGGCCAAGGAAGATGAATTCACTAACCTCAAGCAAGGTAATATGCCTGTATCAGATTATGCTCTCCAGTACTGTTCCTTGCTCAGATATGTACCTCACATTGCTGCAAGCACTCAAGCGAAGATGAGGAACTTCATGAAGGGCTTGAGGCCTGAGCTGTATGACAGGGTGATCACTTATGGCCCTGCTTGCTTTGACGACGCACTTTCTAGGGCTGAACTAGCCGAACTGGGAGTTGGTGCATACCCCGATGCTGTGCCACCTCCAGCACCCCCTCAGAAATCTACTTCTGATAATTTGAGACCGAGGGGTGATCAGTTCAAGCCAAGGGGAAATACTTCAGCTTCGAGATTCAGTGGTAAGAGGCCCGAGATTCGTTGGAAAGGAAACCGTAAGAATGACACCCCATCAGGAAGAGGATAGTCTCAGGGAGGCAGGTTTGGGATGGTCCAGTGCTCTCTTTGTGGGCAACCACATATTACAAAAGATTGCGTAGAATGTTATGTTTGTGGCGAAAAAGGTCACTTTGCTCGGCAGTGTCCCAACAGGGGAAGACAACAGAACTCTGCAGGGAGGCCTGCGGACAGAGCAGCACAGCACAGGCCACCTTTTGCACCGAGGCAGTATGGAAGTCAACCCATGGGGCCACCTCAAGGGAAAGTCTATGCATTGACGAGGGAGCAGGCTACAACAGCTCCAGAGGAGGTCATATCGGGTACGTGTCTTTTATTTACGCACCCTGCTTTTATATTGATCGACACAGGTGCATCACACTCTTTTGTGTCGACACGTTTTGTGGAGAGGCACCACATATGCACTTCTCCGTCGCCCACGCCTCTTATAGTCTCGACCCCCGCTGGAAGAAGTATGATTACGGATCAGATTGTCTATGATGGCCTCATTTATTTTGAGGATAACGAGCTAAGGTCAGATTTGATTGTCCTGGGGATGTCGGATTTTGACTGCATTGTAGGCATTGACTTTCTGAACAGGTATCAGGCAGTTGTGAACTGCAGGCAAAGGACTGTCCAATTCAGGTCTGATATGGGAGTCCAGTGGACATTCTTTGGGGATGGTTCTCGTTCTAAGATCCCGTTGATATCTGCTGTCAAGATGGCACAGTTGTTTGAACGGGGCCATACAGGATATCTCATCTATGCTGTTGATGTTCCTGAGAAGAGGGAAGAATTAAAAGTTGAGGATGTGCCCGTAGTGGCGGAGTATCCTGGTGTCTTTCCGGAAGAGATTCCAGGATTCCAACCGACAAAAGAGGTCGAGTTTGGGATCGAGTTACTACCAGGGACGTCTGCCATTTCTCGTGCCCCATATAGGATGGCACCAGCGGAGCTAAGGGAGTTACAGATTCAGTTGCAAGAGCTCCTTGATAAGGGCTATATACGCCCTAGCGTGTCGCCCTCTGGTGCACCAGTTTTGTTTGTTAAGAAGAAAGATGGTTCGATGCGGCTGTGCATCCATTACAGACAACTGAACAAAGCCACAGTGAAGAATAAGTATCCACTTCCGAGGATCGACGATTTGTTTGATCAGTTACAAGGTACGAGGCTCTACAGTAAGATCGATCTGAGGTCGGGGTACCATCAGATTCGAGTAAGAGAAGATGATGTTCAGAAGACAGCCTTCAGGACTAGATATGGGCACTATGAATTCCTAGTCATGCCTTTTGGAGTGACGAATGCCCCAGCTGTTTTTATGAGCCTGATGAACAAGGTGTTCCAACCGTATTTGGATCAGTTCGTCATTGTTTTCATTGACGATATACTCATTTACTCCCGGACCGAAGAATATCATGTAAGGCACTTGAGGACAATACTTCAGATCCTTAGGGATCATCAGTTGTATGCAAAGCTCAGCAAGTGCGAGTTCTGGTTGAGCAGTGTAGTGTTCTTGGGTCATGTTATATCTAGAAGCGGGATATTTGTAGACCCCAGGAAGGTTGAAGCTGTGATGGAGTGGGCTGCACCCACTTCTGTACCCGAGATACGGAGCTTCCTTGGCTTAGCAGGTTATTACCGACGTTTTGTCGAGGGATTTTCTAAGATCGCTAAGCCGCTGACACAGCTGACTCAGAAAGGAGTCCCATACTTTTGGTCCGAAGCTTGTGAGGAAAGCTTCCAAGAATTGAAGCGTCGTTTGTTGACAGCGCCAGTGTTGGTGATTCCTTCTGAGAATAAGAGGTTTGCCTTGTACACAGACGCATCATTGCAGTGTTTGGGATGTGTATTGATGCAGGAGAAGCACGTAGTGGCTTATGCTTAGAGGCAGTTGAAACCTCATGAGACTAGATACCCAGTTCATGATCTGGAACTAGCGGCCATCATTTTCGCTTTGAAGATTTGGCTGCATTATCTCTATGGTACTTCGTTTACCATCTATCGGACCATAAGAGTTTGAAGTTCTTATTCACCCAAGCGGAACTGAATATGAGGGAAAGAAGATGGATGGATTTACTCAAGGATTATGACTTTGAGATTGAGTACCATCCTGGTAAAGCAAATTTGATAGCAGACGCCTTAAGTCGGAAAGTGAAGAGTACTGCTGAGGATGCTATGTGTTTGTCAGCTTTGATGACTTCTTACTGCCATCTGGGCTATGATTTTGTTGTGGACACGTCGCCGGTGCGAGTGTTGACCTTGTTGGCTGAGCCAGACATATTTGAGGCTATCAGGAAAGCCCAGAGGTCGGATGATGAGGTTCAGAGATGGTCATCGTTAGTACTTCAAGGACAACCATCAAAGTTCAGAGTGGCAGAAGATGATTCCTTGAGAATGGGCAACCGATGGGTAGTCCCAGATACACCAGAGTTGCGTAGAAGAATATTGGAGCGAGCTCATAGTAGTCGGTTCAGTATCCACCCAGGAGGAAGGAAGATGTATAAGGACCTATGTGGCCAGCTTTGGTGGAGACGGATGAAGCGTGATGTGATCGCTTTTGTTAAAAGATGTTTGATCTGCCAGCAAGTAAAGGAAGAGAGGCAGAGGCCTGGTGGCGAGCTGAAGAGCTTGGAAGTACCCCAATGGAAGTGGGAACACATATCTATGGACTTCGTGACCCACCTGCCAAGGACGGCCTCTGGATTTGATGCGATCTGGGTGATCGTGGATAGGCTAACGAAGGTAGCTCACTTCATCCCCTACTGTATGACTTTCACATACCTAAAGATGGCCCAATTATATGTACGGTGTAGTGAGGTTGCATGGGGTTCCAGTCTCGATTGTGTCTGATAGAGACCCAAGGTTTACTTCACATTTCTGGGAGGGTCTCCAGGCAGCTTTGGGCACAGAAGTGAGACTGAGTACAACTTATCACCCTCAGACAGATGGCCAGACAGAGCGTACCATTCAGACACTCGAAGACATGTTGAGGGCATGTGTTTTGGAGTTTGATACTCCATGGCAGGATGCAGTGCCATTGGTGGAGTTCTCCTATAACAACAGCTATCAGGCGAGCATTCAAATGGCCCCTTTTGAAGCTCTTTACAGACGACGATGTAGGTCACCGCTGTATTGGGAGGACTTGACTAGTAAAGCGGTCGGAGGACCGGATATGATTAAGGAAATGGAAGAAAAGATTAAGTTGATACGCCAAAAGATGAAAGCGGCCCAGGATAGGCAAGCAGCCTATGCCAATAAGCGACGACGACCGCTAGAATTCCAAGTAGGAGACAAGGTCTTCTTGAAAATCTCACCCTTCAGGGGTGTAGTTTGTTTTGGTATGCGGGGGAAGTTATCCCCGAGGTATGTTGGTCCATATGAAGTATTGCAGCGTATCGGTACTTTGGCCTACCGTTTGGCTCTACCGCCGTCTCTATCTGGTATTCATGATGTCTTTCACGTCTCTATGTTGCGGAAGTATGAGCCAGATCCGTCTCATGTATTACAGCCTACTGAAGTGCAGTTGGACTCAGATGTATCCTACGTTGAACGACCGGTCAGAATTCTGGATCGTGAGGATCGCAGATTACGAAGCAAGATTATACCGATGGTCAAAGTTCAGTGGGATCGTCGGGGTGTCGAGGAGGCTACGTGGGAGACGGAACGGCATATGGTGCAGCACTACCCGGAACTATTCTCTGGTATGTGATTTATGTTTAGTTTCTTTTGGGGTAAGTGCATGCGATTTCGAGGTCGAAATCTTATAAGTAGGGGAGTAATGTGATGTCCCCGAAATGATTAATTGCAATTAAGGCATTGATTATGTTCATATGATGAATTATGTTGGTAATTGATTTATGTGATGGGTAATGAAGTGTTAACATGATTTAATTGTATTGATTGTCAATTATGAGGAAAGCATGATTTAGTGGAAGTTTAATGCATTTTTGAAAATGCTTTTAAAATACCATGTTGGGGTATATATTACATCATGCTAATTGTGGGAGTACAAGTTTAATTAAAGGGTTTTAACCATTTACCCAACCACCTTTACTTCACTTTATATCTTTACACTCTAAATCCCCAAATCATTTCCCAAACCCTCATTTTCCCCTTCAATCTCGATTTTGGCTTCAAAGTGGACAAGAAGTTCTTGTAAAAGCTTTATTTTTGTGATTCTTGGTAAGATTTAAGACCTAGGATGTATATATATCATTCATTGTTGCTCTTGTAGTGTTTGGTTTGAGTTTTGGAATGGTTTTGAAGGGTTTTGAATTGGGTTTGTTTGGGTTGGTATGATTTTGGTAAGATGTTATATTTTTGGTGGTTTAATGATGTTTGGTGAAGGTTTAAAGTGTTTTTATGTTTTTGAGTTGTTGGTGTAAATGTTGTTGAGGTTGGTGAAGGTTTTAATGTACAAAAATGGTGAAAATCGCGACATCTGGTTGTGGCGATCGATCGCTACAAATGCAGCGATCGATCGCCGAGAGACAGTGGGCAAAACGAGTGTAGGCGATCGATCGCCTCAAATGGCGCGATCGATCGCCAAAGGCCAGTAGCCATTTCGCGTAGCAGGCGATCGATCGCCTCAAATGAAGCGATCGATCGCCACATGGCAAAAAGTGAGGCGATCGATCGCCTCAAGTAGCGATCGATCGCCACTATTTAAAAAGTGGAAAATGGTGATTTTTGTTGAATTTTTGGTATTTGGCTATTGTTTAGCTTCTAATATCAATTTGTATGGTTATGTAGAACCATCCCAGGTACCCACAACTTCACGGAGATAAAGTTCTACAACTTCTCCATTTTTTGGAATTAAGGTACGTAAGAAGCGTACGGGCATCGGACGGTAACACACTCCTAAACTATGACTATGCATTGATTGCATAATTATTCATGATGTCTATGATGATGATTATGCTAAGTAAGTTTATGATGATGATGTTATGATAAATGAAGATGATATGACGTTTACAATGACGATTATGATAAGATGATGATGTCTATATGGCGATGATGCTTATAACATGATGATGTTTATAAGATGACGATGTCTATGATATGATGATGATGATGTATGTTTAACTATGTTATTAAGAATGGTTGAATGTCCGGTGGTTATTATGGGCAAGCGAGGAAGGTACTTGCCGCTCACATAACTAGCGAGGGGATACATCCGCTATCAAGGCGTAGCGAGGGGTATCATATTCCGCTAAGCGAGGAGATACATCCGCTATCAAGGCGTAGCGAGGGGTATCACAATTCCGCTTTATGTCGAGCGAGGGGGCCAATTGTGCCGCTGTCATAATAGAACCAGGATAGTCCCATTTCTAATTAACATTGTTGATTACGAGCATATAAGTGAAGTACAATTTTAATCATTTATGTCAAGAACTAATGATTACATGCATGATTATGAAACAGGGACAACCAAAGAGGGTTAATACGATTAACCAGGAAGTATATGTTACCAATTACTTTCATGCATTTATTTATATGCCATTACCTTATGATGTTAAGTAACGATGTATATGCTCATGATGTGTTGTTCCTGTATGTACAATTTTGGACTAAAGCATTAAGGGTCGGGTTGAGGCAGTGAGCTATGAGGAGCATGAAAGAAGTTAGGATACAGGATTTGTAATACCCCCGAAATGTGATATGATTATGTGTTACGATGATGAATTATGATGTGTTTAAGGGTCGTGGTGTATTTAATATGGGGGCATGTTGGGTGTTTTAGAGGATGTATTAATTAAATAAAGTTGTTAAATATCGAGTGAGGATATTTTAATACATCGTACTAAATACCGGGACACAATTAAACACCACATGACCACCCCAACCCTCACCACCCCCCTACTCGGCCACCTCACCCCCCAACAAGGCCAACCCATCCCCCCACTTGCACAACCCATGCTTTCTTCTCCCCTCACCACTCCACCTTCAATCACTTGCTCCCCTTCTTCTTTCCCCATCAAAAACGTCCAGGCAAGCTGCTAGGAGAGGGAAAAAGGCTGGTAAGAAGGTGTCCAAATCTTTACAAAAAAGAGGAGCAAAAAGAGAGGGGTAAGTGGTTACCCTGTTTTCTGGGTTTGGGTTTGAGCTTGGGTTTGGTGGGTTGTTTTAACGCATGCTAAGTGTAGGTTTGGGTGAAACCTTGGTATGAATACTTACATGGTAGTTTTGTGTAACTACTAGCATGTTTGTTCGAGCATTTTACATGATTTATGTGATAGATTTCTTGTTGTGAAACTATATGCTCGAAATTCTGGGAAAAGATAAGCATGCTCTGTTTCTGTTTAAGGTTGGTTGAGGATGAAGATTATGATGATGTTATGATGCATGTTAGCTTAGGTTTTGCTAAACCTTTAATTTGAATACATGCATGGTAGTTTTATGAAGCTTGTAACATTTTTGTTCAGGCATGTTTGACGCCTTATGAAGTAGAAATGTTGGTATGAAATGAGGTGCTAAAAATCTGGGGAAGTCCCGATTTTTCAGAGCTCTCGATCGATCGAGATTTTGGTCCCTATCGATCGAGCGAGGCAGAATGTTTAAAGCATGGTTTGAATTTCAGGTGCCGATCGATCGAAGGATTTCTCGATCGATCGGTGAAGCTCCTCGATCGATCGGTAAAATGTTTCGATCGATCGAGCGAGGCAGAATGTTTGGGCAATGTTTGTGCACAGTTTCTCGATCGATCGAGACCTTGGGGCCGATCGATCGAGAGAGACAGAAAGTTGAAAAATAAGATGATGTTTTATTTTGTTAAGTTTATGATGTGAGATGGTATTGAGACGTCTAATATGGTATTGTGTGGTCTTGTAGAACCATCCCAGGTACCGGCACCATCAAGGAGATAAAGTTTGTTGACTCCTCCTCCTTTTAAAAAGGTACGTAAGAGACGTACGGGCATCGGACGGTAAAACACATCCCTACACTATGACTATGCATTTATCGCATGAATATTCACGATGAAATGAAGATGTTTATACGATGTTTATATGATGATGTTTATACGATGTTTATATGATGATGTTTATAAGATGTTTACGATGTTTATAAGATGTCTACGATGTTGATAAGATGTTTATATATATTCATACAATGCTATTTGTGGTAAGATGCCCCATATGGTAAGAGGCCATACGATGTTATTTGTGGTAAGATGCCACGGGGTAAGATGCCCCATATGGTAAGAGGCCATACGATGTTATTTGTGGTAAGATGCCACGGGGTAAGATGCCCCATATGGTAAGAGACCATACGATGTTATTTGTGGTAAGATGCCACGGGGTAAAATGCCCCACATGGTAAGAGGCCATGCGATGTTTATAATGTGGTAAGATGCCACAGGGTAAGATGCCCATATGCATGATTATGAATCAGGGACAACAATAAGAAGTTAATGAATGACCAGCATATTTACTTAACCAATATTTCATGCATTTACTATGATGTTTTTATGATGTTAAGTAAGATTGTATATGCTTATGATGTGTTGTCCCTGTAGGTACGCTTTTTGGCTAAAGGACTAAGGGTCGGGTTGAGGCAGTGAGCTACGAGGAACACAGGAATGTATAGGATTCAAGTTACGATTAGTATCTACTCTAGGAGTAGTATAAATCTATATATTAACATTCTTTTGGGAATGTAATGAATTATTTTTGAAGTCTTTTATTTTGGCCTATAATCCTGTTAGCTCATGTAACAACCAGAACCTTAAGATGTTATTAATGCATGATTAGTCCTTCTTATATCTATTAATCACTGTTAAGGTGGGAAGACCCCACATTAGTGGTATCAGAGCAGTGGTTAGATAACTCGGGAATGAGTGAAGGGTAGCCTTAGCTATAAGTTAGCTAGGTGCTTACTTTTGAACATGTTTATATGTATGTTGCATATGAAGTAGAAGATGTTATGCTAACATGTTCATTTATCTAACGATGTACTTTATGAACTGCTTTTGGGTATTGTTGTTAACCTTTGTGTTGCATCATGGCAGCGAAGTGGGTGACGCCATTAGTGTGAATGCAAGTGCTGGGCGTACGAATCCACTGCCACCACCAGCCTTGGGCGAAGAACCCCCTGAACAACAATTGCTAGCTGGAGAGTTGAGCTTGGCTCAATTTATGATGTACCGACCCCCGATGTTCGAAGGAACTGAATCAGGGGAAAAGGCTGAGGAATGGTTAGAGAGGATTGAGCAGATATTTGTGGCAGCGCCTTGTGTAAAGACGGCATGGATCAGGTTAGCAGAATTTCAGCTGGCCAAGAAGGCACTGATGTGGTGGAAGACCACAGTGATTGAGCAAGAGGCTCAGGGTCAGGAGATCAATTGGAAACTATTCAGGACTAGGTTTCTGACTCGCTATTTCTCAGCTGCTGCGAGACAGGCTAAAGAGGATGAGTTTACCAACTTGAGACAAGGTACTATGCCTGTATCCGATTATGCTCTTCATTATTGTTCCTTACTCCGGTATGTACCTCATGTGGCTGCAAGTACCCAAGCTAAGATGAGAAATTTCATGAAGGGCTTGAGGCCGGAACTGTATGACAGGGTAATTACCTATGGCCCTGCCTATTTTGACGATGCGATTTCACGGGCTGAACTAGCTGAACTGGGAGTTGGTGCATATTCTGATGCCGTGCCACCTCCAGCACCCCCTCAGAAATCCACTTCTGACAATTTGAAGCCCAGGGGTGATCAGTTTAACCCTAGGGGAAACACTTCAGCGTCGAGATTCAGTGGCAAGAGGCCCGAGAATCGATGGAAAGGGAACCGTAGGAATGATGCTCCACCTGGGAGAGGACAGCCTCAGGGAGACAGATCTGGAAGAGTTCAGTGCACTCTTTGTGGACAACCACATTTGGCAAAGGATTGCGTAGGATGCTATGTCTGTGGCGACAGAGGCCACTTTGCTCGGCAGTGTCCCAACAGGGGAAGATAGCAGAACTCTACGGGGAGTCCTGCGGACAGAGCGGCACAGCACAGACCACCTTTCGCACCGAGGCAGTATGGAGGTCAGCCCACGGGGCCACCTCAGGGTCAGGTGTATGCTTTGACGAGGGAGCAGGCTACAGCAGCTCCGGAGGAGGTGATAGCGGGTACGTGTCTTTTATTTACGCACCCTGCTCTTATATTGATAGACACAGGTGCGTCACACTCTTTTGTGTCGACGAGTTTTGTTGAAAGGCACCACATATGCACTTCTCCGTTGTGATATCCCCGAAATGATTATGTGGGTAATCATGCATTTAAGGGTGGTTAATTATGAACTTATATGTTTAAAGCGTTTGTATGTGGGATTAATTTATTTAATTTGATGATGTGGTTTAGGAAGCATGTTAGGTGTTTTTAATTGTTGTGTTGATGTGGTAGAATAATAAAATATCGAGGAGGGATATTTTTATACATCGTATGAAATACCGGGACACAATTAAACACCACAAACCACCCCACATGCAACCACCCAACCCCCACTTGCAGCCAAACCCACGCCCCTCCCCTGTTTTCTGGGAAAGCAGATTGACTTATAGGCATGTTTGGACTTAGATATTTTGAGTCTTGCCTCTTCCAAAAGCTTCCTTCTTTTTCCCTTCATTTCTCTGCAACTTGGTCGAGTTCCAGGAGAAAAGTGATCGGGTTTCATGCTTCCTTTCATAAAGAAAATCGAAGGGCAAAAGTGGTGAGGAGTCACATTTTTTCCCAGTTTTCAAGTTTCCTGGCATGCTTGTTCTTTGTAGCAGTCTTGGCATGATAGTTTAGGGTATGATGTTATCTTGTTATGAATACCTTTTTGGGATGTTTGTGAAGCCTTTAGCATGTTTAGTTAAGAAACTTGCATGCTTTATGTGCTATATTTATGCTAGAGAAAAGGGCTCCTCGAACACCCGAGCAGAGAAGTACTCTGTTTTCCATGTTAGGAAGGGTTTTACCATGATGTTTCGAAGCATGCTAACTTAGGTTTTGGTTGAACCTTTGATGTGTTTTTATGTATGGTAACTTGTTGAAGGTACCAGTATATTTCCTTGAGCATGTTGCATGTGTTATGTGAAAGATTTAATCATGTGAAAGGTAGTGTTCGAAAATTCTGGGCAAGGTTCAAATGCCCTGTTTTCTGGAAATATATGTGCGAAGAGTACTTTTATGAAGGTGTTATCATGCATGATAAGCTTATATATTGGAGAAACTTTGATGTAAAAACATGCTTGGTAGTTTTGTGAAACCCATGGCATGTTTAGTTGAGCAAGGTTTATGTTATATGTGTTAGTTTTAATAGCATGAAAAGAGGTGCTCAAGAATTCTGGAAATGAAAATGTGCCCTGTTTCCAGAAAAAGTTGATCCAGTACTTGTTTTAATGATCGATGTTTATGCATGTAGGTTTATGCTAAGGGTGTATATTTGGTTTGAATACACTCAGG
This sequence comes from Haberlea rhodopensis, assembly GCA_907163345.1. Taxonomy (NCBI): domain Eukaryota; kingdom Viridiplantae; phylum Streptophyta; class Magnoliopsida; order Lamiales; family Gesneriaceae; genus Haberlea; species Haberlea rhodopensis. Next base: position 673,991 of record CAJQUN010000012.1, read on the forward strand.
GTAGTGTAGTTCAAATGCTAGCATGATGGTCTTGGTATGTATATTGTCCTACATGTTAGATTTAAGGGTATGATTATCGGTGTTAAGCAATTCTGGAAAATCGCCGAAGGAACAAGGTTGGCGATCGATCGCCAAGGAGGCAGGATCGATCGCGACGTTCCAGTAAGTTTTGGCGATCGATCGCCAATATAGTCGCGATCGATCGCGGATTGAATTTTTCTGGTATGCGAGGCAGTAGCATCTCGCGATCGATCGGGGCTCATGGGCGATCGATCGCGAGATGATATTAAAGGATTTGTTTGGTTTTTTTTTTTTATTATTTGGTTTTGCTTCCGGATTATTATGAGGTGCCTAATATTGTGTTGTGTGGCTATGTAGAACCATCCCAGGTGCCAGCACAACCGAGGAGATAAAGTCGATTGACTCCTCTATCTTTTGAAAGGTACGTAAGCGACGTACGGGCATCCCAACGGTAACATGTACTTTATGTTTGTCTTTATGACACATGATGAATGCAATGTGGTGCATTAAGATTATGATACATGTTTTTATGCATTGTTTTTGCATATGTATGTTGTGAAATATAAGAGGTGTATTTCACGAGTCAAAGTTATCTTAGTAAGGATTTTAATGGCTTACGCTAAAGTCCATTGGAAGCGATGAAGAATTCCGCTTACATGGAGTAGCAACGCTAAAGTCCATTGGAAGCGATGAAGAATTCCGCTTACATGGAGTAGCAACGCTAAAGTCCATTGGAAGCGATGAAGAATTCCGCTTACATGGAGTAGCAAGAAGCATTAAAATGTACTAATGATAAGGGCTCAGGATGAAATAAGGATTTAAGGGAAAAGGAATGTCATGACATTGCATATCCATACATTCATATAATGTGTTTCTATTATGAATTATGGTACAGGGACAACCAATGGGCGATATAAATGCTGGAAGTACGGGAAGGACTTGTGTTTAAGATTTGCATTTATGCCTTACTTTCATATTATGTTAAATATGAATTGTGTTATGCTCATGTGTTGGGGGTTGTCTTTGTAGGTGCTTTTGTTGACGAGAACCAGGGCCGGGGTTGATATGCTGAGCTGTAAGGAGTGCTACAGGATTAGCATGATAGAGTTTTAGTATAGCTTCTACTGAGTAGAGTAAGACTATGATGTAGTACCTCTGTGGGAAGTATGTCTTTCCTTTTTGGAACTTTTTGGTACTGTAATCTCTAAAGCTCAGGTTAATCAACACGGCACTTTACTCTGATATAATCACATGTATGTTTAGTTCTCTAAATTGCACCTTAATATCTTGATGTGATAACGGGGTCTCACATTTAGTGGTATCAGAGCAGTGGTTAGATAACCAGGGAAGAGTGAAGGGTAGCCTTTAGAGACAAGTTGGCTAGGTATTCATTTAGGCATGCTTATGCATGTGATGCATATGGTTGTATACGTGATATACTAACATGCTTTGAATATTTTACTCTTGTTATCTAACGGCTTATATTATGAACTGCTTTTGGTATTGTTGTTAACTATTGTGTTGCAGCATGGCGGACCTCAATGAAGAGGTAGGAGATATGGACAGTAGACATGCCAGTATTGCTCAGCCGAACCCCTTACCACCACCTGCTGTGGGCGTGGAGCCCAGTGTACAGATATTACTGCCAGGGGAGCTCAGTTTGAAGCAGTTTCTGAGTTTCCATCCGCCCATGTTTGAGGGGACTGAGTCTGGTGAAGTAGCTGAGGAATGGTTGGAACGTATAGAGCAGATACTTGTGACTGCACCTTGTGCACTCACGGCATGGCTGAGGTTAGCAGAGTTTCAGCTGGCTAAGAAGCCTGCTATGTGGTGGAAGACCACCGTGATGGAGCTGAGAGCTCTAGGTATGGCAGTTGACTGGACTGTATTCCGGACCCGGTTCCTTAACCGGTATTTCTCTGCAGCTGCCAGACAATTGAAGGAAGATGAGTTCAACAGTTTGAAGCAGGGTAGCATGTCCGTAGCAGACTACGCTATGCAGTATTCCTCACTGCTGAGGTATGTACCTCATATTGCTGTCAGCAGCCATGCCAAGATGAGGAACTTTCTGAAAGGTCTGAGGCCGGAGCTATTCGATAGGGTTATCTCTAACAACCCCAGCTCGTTTGACGACGCCCTGACACGGGCAGAGTTGGCAGAGATTGCCGTAGGCGCATACAAGGATGTTGTACCCCCTTTTGTACCATCACAGAGGCCTACTACTGACAGTCTGAAGCCACGAGGGGATCAGTTTAAGGCTCGTGGGGCCTCATCATCTTCCAGGTTTAGTGGGAAGAAGTCTCATGGACAGAAGCAGAACACCCGGGGGCACACACAAGGAAACAGGACAGAGGTAACCAGGTGTACCAACTGCGGAGGATGGCATTTGTTACGTGACTGTCGAGGTTGCTATATTTGTGGCAAGATGGGCCACATAGCTCGGGGTTGCCCCAATCGGGCAGTTCAGACGGATTCAGGGCCGAATAGGCCAAGGTTTGATGCTGGGAGGGCACCACAGAGGCAGCAGTTTGCACCACGACCCCTGGGAGGTCAGACGACAGGACCGCCGCAGGGACAGGTGTATGCACTGACCAGGGAGCAGGCCGAGGCAGCCCCAGAGGAGGTCATTGCTGGTACGTGTCATTTACTTACGTACCCTGCACTTATATTGATAGATACAGGTGCTTCCCATTCCTTTGTATCTACTGCCTTTGTGGAAGGACACCATTTGTGCTCGTCTCTGTTACCCACGCCTCTCATGGTCTCGACACCCACGGGGAAGCATGTGATTGCGGATCGACAGTTATCAGATTGCCTCATTTATTTTGAGGGCAATGATCTGAGGGCCGATTTGATTCAGTTAGAAATGGCAGACTTTGACTGCATTATCGGCATTGATGTGTTGAGCAGATACCGAGCTATGGTAGATTGCCAAAAGAGGATGGTTCGTTTTCTGTCTGATCGGGGGTTCCAGTGGACTTTTTATGGGGACGGCTCTCGTCCAAGGATACCAGTAATCTCGGCGGTTAAGATGTCGCGGTTATTGGAACGTGGTCATACTGGGTACCTTATTTATGCTATGAATGCTTCAGAGGAGAAGGAAGTGAGAGCCGAGGACATTCCAGTTGTGGCGGAGTTCAGTGATGTGTTTCCAGATGAGATTCCGGGATTTCCGCCAGTCAGGGATGTGGAGTTTGCTATTGAGCTGCTGCCAGGGACATCAGCCATTTCTCGTGCCCCATACAGGATGGCACCGGCAGAGCTGAGGGAGCTGAAGGTACAGTTACAGGAGCTCCTCGACAAGGGATACATCCGCCCTAGTGTATCGCCTTGGGGTGCGCCAGTCTTGTTTGTGAAAAAGAAGGATGGATCAATGCGTCTGTGCATTGACTACAGGCAACTGAACAAGGCTACAGTGAAGAACAGATATCCGCTTCCGAGGATTGATGATCTGTTCGACCAGCTTCAGGGTACGGAGGTGTACTCCAAGATAGATTTGAGGTCAGGCTATCACCAGGTACGGGTTAGAGCTGGTGATGTCCAAAAGACGGCTTTTAGAACTCGGTATGGACACTATGAGTTCTTGGTGATGCCGTTCGGTGTAACAAATGCACCTGCAGTCTTTATGAGCCTGATGAACAGAGTATTTCAGGAGTACCTCGATCAGTTTGTGATCGTGTTTATTGATGACATCCTAGTCTATTCGAGGAATGAGGAGGATCATGCCGATCATCTGAGGACAGTACTCCAGATCCTCAGAGATCATCAGTTATACGCCAAACTCAGCAAGTGTGAGTTTTGGCTGAACAGTGTTGCATTTTTGGGCCATATCATATCACGAGAGGGGATATCAGTAGACCCGAGGAAGATAGAGGCAGTTATGGATTGGTCTACCCCTACTTCAGTCAGTGAGATTCGAAGTTTTCTTGGTCTGGCTGGCTATTATCGACGTTTCATCGAGGGTTTCTCAAAGATCGCCAAGCCACTTACACAGCTGACTCAGAAGGGAGTCCCATTTTGTTGGTCAGAGGCTTGTGAGCAGAGCTTCCGGGAATTAAAGCACAGGCTGACTACTGCGCCAGTTCTAGTGATACCCAAGGAGAACAAAGGATTTGTTCTTTATACCGATGCATCTCTACAGGGATTCGGGTGCGTGCTGATGCAGGACAGACATGTAGTGGCTTACGCTTCGAGACAGTTGAAGCCACATGAGACGAGGTATCCAGTCCATGATCTGGAGTTGGCAGCTATAGTGTTCGCCTTGAAGATATGGCGACACTACTTATACGGTACCTCATTTACCATCTTCACTGATCACAAGAGCCTGAAATTCTTGTTTACACAGGCTGAGCTGAACATGAGGCAGAGGAGATGGATGGACCTGCTGAAGGACTACGATTGTGAAATCGAATATCACCCGGGAAAAGCAAATTTGACAGCCGACGCTTTGAGTCGGAAGGTGAGGAGCACAGCAGAGGATGCTATGTCTCTGTCAGCTATGTTTGGCTCCTACTGCCATTTGGGATTCGATTATGATGTATCTTCTTCACCAGTACAGGTTTTGACCTTGCTAGCTGAGCCTGTTATATTTGATCACATCAGGAAGGCTCAGGGGACCGATGTAGAGGTTCAGAGATGGATGTTAGTGGTTCATTCAGGACAGCCATCGAGATTCAGAGTGGCTGATGACGGTTCTCTGAGGCTCGGCGACAGATGGGTGGTTCCAGATACAACCGAGTTGCGCCAAGGTATATTACAGCGAGCTCATTGCAGCAGGATGAGTGTCCATCCAGGTGGGAAGAAGATGTATAAGGATCTACGCAGCCAGTTCTGGTGGAGGCGTATGAAACAGGATGTCACCTCTTTTGTCAAGCGTTGTTTGATTTGTCAGCAAGTGAAAGCTGAGAGACAAAGGCCTGGAGGTGAACTAAGAAGTTTAGAGGTACCCGAGTGGAAGTGGCAGCACGTATCTATGGATTTCGTGACCCACTTGCCGAGGACTGTTTCGGGTTTTGATGCCATCTGGGTAGTCGTGGACAGGTTGACTAAGAGTGCTCATTTCATTCCCTACTGTATGACCTTCACGCACTTAAGAATGGCGCAGTTATATGTCAAAAATGTGGTGAGACTGCACGGGATCCCTGTTTCGATTGTGTCAGATCGAGATCCGCGGTTTACATCTCACTTTTGGGAGGGTCTGCAGACAGCTCTAGGTACAGAGTTGAGGTTGAGCACAGCCTATCATCCCCAGACGGACGGACAGACCGAGCGTACGATACAGACGCTCGAAGACATGTTGAGGGCTTGTGTGCTGGAGTTTGACACTTCATGGCAGGACTCGATAGCCTTGGTGGAATTTTCTTACAACAACAGCTACCAGGCAAGTATTCAGATGGCTCCTTTCGAGGCCCTCTATGGTAGGCGTTGTAGGTCACCCTTGTGTTGGGATGACATGGACCGTAAGTCGGTTGGAGGACCTGAGTTGATTCAGGAAATGGAAGAGAAAGTTAAGGTTATCAGAACAAAGATGAAGGCAGCTCAGGATAGACAGGCAGCATATGCCAATCAGCGGCGTAGACCGTTGGAGTTTCAGTTAGGCGACAGAGTGTTTTTAAAGATCTCACCCTTCAGAGGCGTAGTACGGTTTGGGATGCGAGGGAAATTATCCCCGAGGTACGTAGGGCCGTATGAGATCTTACAGCGTATTGGTACTCTGGCATACCGGTTGGCTTTACCGCCCTCTCTGTCTGGCATACACGACGTTTTTCATGTGTCTATGCTGAGGAAGTATGAGCCAGATCCCTCACATGTGTTGCAGCCTTCAGAGGTTCAGATTGAGTCCGATGTTTCTTATGTGGAGCGGCCTATCAGGATTTTGGATAGAGCAGACCGCAGACTTCGGAACAAGGTTATTCCTATGATCAAGGTACAGTGGGATCGTAGGGGTGTCGAGGAGGCCACGTGGGAGACAGAGCGACACATGGTGCAGTACTATCCAGAACTGTTTTCTGGTATGCGTTTATGTACTGTTTTATTTCTAGTTAGCAGCATGTTTGATTTCGGGACGAAATCTTATAAGTAGGGGAGTATTGTGATATCCCCGAAATGATTATGTGGGTAATCATGCATTTAAGGGTGGTTAATTATGAACTTATATGTTTAAAGCGTTTGTATGTGGGATTAATTTATTTAATTTGATGATGTGGTTTAGGAAGCATGTTAGGTGTTTTTAATTGTTGTGTTGATGTGGTAGAATAATAAAATATCGAGGAGGGATATTTTTATACATCGTATGAAATACCGGGACACAATTAAACACCACAAACCACCCCACATGCAACCACCCAACCCCCACTTGCAGCCAAACCCACGCCCCTCCCCTGTTTTCTGGGAAAGCAGATTGACTTATAGGCATGTTTGGACTTAGATATTTTGAGTCTTGCCTCTTCCAAAAGCTTCCTTCTTTTTCCCTTCATTTCTCTGCAACTTGGTCGAGTTCCAGGAGAAAAGTGATCGGGTTTCATGCTTCCTTTCATAAAGAAAATCGAAGGGCAAAAGTGGTGAGGAGTCACATTTTTTCCCAGTTTTCAAGTTTCCTGGCATGCTTGTTCTTTGTAGCAGTCTTGGCATGATAGTTTAGGGTATGATGTTATCTTGTTATGAATACCTTTTTGGGATGTTTGTGAAGCCTTTAGCATGTTTAGTTAAGAAACTTGCATGCTTTATGTGCTATATTTATGCTAGAGAAAAGGGCTCCTCGAACACCCGAGCAGAGAAGTACTCTGTTTTCCATGTTAGGAAGGGTTTTACCATGATGTTTCGAAGCATGCTAACTTAGGTTTTGGTTGAACCTTTGATGTGTTTTTATGTATGGTAACTTGTTGAAGGTACCAGTATATTTCCTTGAGCATGTTGCATGTGTTATGTGAAAGATTTAATCATGTGAAAGGTAGTGTTCGAAAATTCTGGGCAAGGTTCAAATGCCCTGTTTTCTGGAAATATATGTGCGAAGAGTACTTTTATGAAGGTGTTATCATGCATGATAAGCTTATATATTGGAGAAACTTTGATGTAAAAACATGCTTGGTAGTTTTGTGAAACCCATGGCATGTTTAGTTGAGCAAGGTTTATGTTATATGTGTTAGTTTTAATAGCATGAAAAGAGGTGCTCAAGAATTCTGGAAATGAAAATGTGCCCTGTTTCCAGAAAAAGTTGATCCAGTACTTGTTTTAATGATCGATGTTTATGCATGTAGGTTTATGCTAAGGGTGTATATTTGGTTTGAATACACTCAGGGTAGTGTAGTTCAAATGCTAGCATGATGGTCTTGGTATGTATATTGTCCTACATGTTAGATTTAAGGGTATGATTATCGGTGTTAAGCAATTCTGGAAAATCGCCGAAGGAACAAGGTTGGCGATCGATCGCCAAGGAGGCAGGATCCATCGCGACGTTCCAGTAAGTTTTGGCGATCGATCGCCAATATAGTCGCGATCGATCGCGGATTGAATTTTTCTGGTATGCGAGGCAGTAGCATCTCGCGATCGATCGGGGCTCATGGGCGATCGATCGCGAGATGATATTAAAGGATTTGTTTGGTTTTTTTTTTTTATTATTTGGTTTTGCTTCCGGATTATTATGAGGTGCCTAATATTGTGTTGTGTGGCTATGTAGAACCATCCCAGGTGCCAGCACAACCGAGGAGATAAAGTCGATTGACTCCTCTATCTTTTGAAAGGTACGTAAGCGACGTACGGGCATCCCAACGGTAACATGTACTTTATGTTTGTCTTTATGACACATGATGAATGCAATGTGGTGCATTAAGATTATGATACATGTTTTTATGCATTGTTTTTGCATATGTATGTTGTGAAATATAAGAGGTGTATTTCACGAGTCAAAGTTATCTTAGTAAGGATTTTAATGGCTTACGCTAAAGTCCATTGGAAGCGATGAAGAATTCCGCTTACATGGAGTAGCAACGCTAAAGTCCATTGGAAGCGATGAAGAATTCCGCTTACATGGAGTAGCAACGCTAAAGTCCATTGGAAGCGATGAAGAATTCCGCTTACATGGAGTAGCAAGAAGCATTAAAATGTACTAATGATAAGGGCTCAGGATGAAATAAGGATTTAAGGGAAAAGGAATGTCATGACATTGCATATCCATACATTCATATAATGTGTTTCTATTATGAATTATGGTACAGGGACAACCAATGGGCGATATAAATGCTGGAAGTACGGGAAGGACTTGTGTTTAAGATTTGCATTTATGCCTTACTTTCATATTATGTTAAATATGAATTGTGTTATGCTCATGTGTTGGGGGTTGTCTTTGTAGGTGCTTTTGTTGACGAGAACCAGGGCCGGGGTTGATATGCTGAGCTGTAAGGAGTGCTACAGGATTAGCATGATAGAGTTTTAGTATAGCTTCTACTGAGTAGAGTAAGACTATGATGTAGTACCTCTGTGGGAAGTATGTCTTTCCTTTTTGGAACTTTTTGGTACTGTAATCTCTAAAGCTCAGGTTAATCAACACGGCACTTTACTCTGATATAATCACATGTATGTTTAGTTCTCTAAATTGCACCTTAATATCTTGATGTGATAACGGGGTCTCACATCCGTCGCCCATGCCTCTTATGGTTTTGACCCCCGCGGGAAGAAGTTTGACTACAGATCAGATTGTCTATGATGGCCTCATTTATTTTGAGGATAATGAGTTAAAATCAGATTTGATTGTGCTGGGAATGACAGACTTCGATTGCATTGTGGGCATCGATGTTCTGAACAAGTATCAGGCAGTGGTAGACTGCAGACAAAGGAATGTCCGATTCAGGTCTGATATGGGAGTCCAGTGGACATTCTTTGGGGATGGTTCTCGCCCAAAGATTCCGTTGATATCTGCTGTCAAGATGGCATAGTTATTGGAACGAGGTCATACAGGATATCTTATCTATGCTATTGATATGACGGAAAAGAGGAAAGAGTTAAAGGTTGAGGATGTGCCCGTAGTGGCAGAGTTTGCTGATGTCTTTCCGGAGGAAATTCCCAGATTCCCACCGACGAGAGAGGTCGAGTTTGGGATTGAGTTGCTACCAGGGACGTCTGCAATTTCTCGTGCCCCATATAGGATGGCACCAGCAGAGTTAAGAGAGTTAAAGATTCAGTTGCAAGAGCTCCTTGACAAGGGCTACATACGCCCTAGCGTATCGCCATGGGGTGCGCCTGTTTTATTTGTTAAGAAGAAAGATGGATCGATGCGTTTATGCATTGACTACAGACAACTGAACAAAGCTACAGTAAAGAACAAATATCCACTTCCGAGGATCGATGACTTGTTCGATCAGTTGCAGGGTACGAGGCTCTACAGTAAGATCGATTTGAGGTCGGGGTACCATCAGATTTGAGTAAGGGAAGATGATGTTCAGAAGACGGCTTTCAGGACTAGATATGGGCACTATGAATTCCTGGTCATGCCTTTTGGGGTGACAAATGCCCCAGCTGTTTTCATGAGTCTGATGAACAGGGTGTTCCAACCATATTTGGATCAGTTCGTCATAGTCTTCATTGACGACATACTTATTTACTCTCGGACTGAAGAAGAGCATGTAAGGCACTTGAGGACAGTGCTTCAGATCCTTAGGGATCATCAGTTATATGCAAAGCTTAGCAAGTGCGAGTTCTGGTTGGACAGCGTGGTATTCCTAGGCCATGTCATATCTAGCCAAGGGATATCTGTGGACCCCAGGAAGATTGAAGCTGTGATGGAGTGGGCTGCACCCACTTCTGTACCGGAGATTCGGAGTTTCCTCGGTTTGGCACGTTATTACCGACGTTTCGTCGAGGGTTTTTCAAAGATTGCCAAACCCCTAACACAGCTGACTCAGAAGGGAGTCCCCTTCTTTTGGTCTGAGGCTTGTGAGGAAAGTTTCCAAGAACTGAAGCGACGCTTGACTACAACGCCTGTGTTGGTAATTCCGTCTGAGAATAAGAGATTCGCCTTATATACGGATGCATCACTACAAGGTTTGGGTTCTGTGTTGATGCAAGATAAGCATGTGGTGGCTTATGCATCGAGGCAGCTGAAGCCACACGAGGCTAGGTATCCAGTGCATGATTTGGAACTGGCGGCCATCATATTTGCCTTGAAGATTTGGAGGCATTACTTGTATGGCACGTCTTTCACTATATATACGGACCATAAGAGCCTGAAGTTCTTATTCACTCAGGCAGAGTTGAATATGAGGCAAAGAAGGTGGATGGATTTACTCAAAGACTATGACTGTGAGATTGAGTACCATCCCGGTAAAGCGAACTTAATAGCAGACGCCTTAAGTCGGAAGGTGAAGAGTACTGCAGAGGATGTCATGTGTTTGTCAGCCTTGATGACTTCTTATTGCCATCTGGGCTATGATTTCGATGTAGACACGTCGCCTGTGCGAGTGTCGACCTTATTGGCGGAGCCAGATATATTTGAGGCAATCAGGAAGGCCCAGAAGTCGAATGATGAGGTTCAGAGATGGACGTCGTTGGTACTTCAGGGTCAGCCATCTAAGTTCAGAGTGGCTGAGGATGATTCTTTGAGACTGGGCGACCGATGGGTAGTCCCAGATGCACCAGAGTTATGTAGAGGAATATTGGAGCAAGCCCACAGTAGTCGGTTCAGTATCCACCCAGGAGGAAAGAAGATGTACAAAGACCTATGCGGTCAATTCTGGTGGAGACGCATGAAGCGTGTGGTGATCGCTTTTGTTAAAAGATGTTTGATCTGCCAGCAGGTTAAGGCGGAGAGGCAGAGGCCTGGTGGCGAGCTGAAGAGCTTAGAGGTGCCTGAATGGAAGTGGGAGCATATATCTATGGACTTTGTGACCCAGTTGCCAAGGACGGCCTCAGGATTCGATGCGATCTGGGTGATCGTAGATAGGCTGACGAAGGTGGCTCATTTCATCCCTTACAGTATGTCATACACATACTTGAAGATGGCCCAGATGTATATACGGTATGTGGTGAGATTGCATGGTATTCCAGTCTCGATAGTGTCTGACAGAGACCCGAGGTTCACTTCACATTTCTGGGTGGGTCTCAAGACAGCTTTGGGCACAGAAGTGAGACTGACTACAGCCTATCACCCTCAGACAGACGGCCAAACAGAGCGTACCATTCAGACGCTCGAGGACATGTTGAGGGCTTGTATTTTGGAGTTTGATACTCCGTGGCAGGATTCAGTGCCACTGGTGGAGTTCTCCTATAATAACAGTTATCAGGCGAGCATTCAAATGACTCCTTTTGAAGCTTTGTATGGGCGACGATGTAGATCACCGCTGTATTGGGAGGACTTGACTAGCAAAGCAGTCGGAGGACCGGATATGATCAAGGATATGGAAGGTAAGATAAAGTTGATACGCCAAAAGATGAAAGCGGCCCAGGATAGGCAGGCAGCCTATGCAAATAAGCGGCGACGACCGCTGGAATTCCAGTTAGGAGACAGGGTCTTCTTAAAAATCTCGCCCTTCAGGGGTGTGGTACGTTTTGGGATGCGGGGAAAGTTATCTCCGAGGTATGTTGGGCCATATGAAGTTTTGCAGCGTATCGGTACATTGGCCTACCGTTTGGCACTACCGCCATCCTTGTCTGGCATACACGATGTTTTCCATGTCTCTATGTTACGGAAGTATGAGCCAGACCCGTCGCATGTCTTACAGCCTACTGAAGTACAGTTAGACTCAGATGTGTCCTACGTTGAACGACCGATCAGGATTCTGGATCGAGAGGATCGCAGACTACGAAGTAAAGTTATACCAATGGTCAATGTTCAGTGGGATCGTCGGGGTGTCGAGGAGGCTACGTGGGAGACGGAACGGCATATGGTGCAGCACTATCCGGAACTATTCTCTGGTATGTTTTTATGTTTAGTTTCGATATGATGATGCATGTGGATTTCGAGGACGAAATCTTATAAGTAGGGGAGTAATGTAATACCCCCGAAATGTGATATGATTATGTGTTACGATGATGAATTATGCTGTGTTTAAGGGTTGTGGTGTATTTAATTTGGGGGCATGTTGGGTGTTTTAGAGGATGTATTAATTAAATAAAGTTGTTAAATATCGAGTGAGGATATTTTAATACATCGTACTAAATACCGGGACACAATTAAACACCACATGACCACCCCAACCCTCACCACCCCCCTACTCGGCCACCTCACCCCCCAACAAGGCCAACCCATCCCCCCACTTGCACAACCCATGCCTTCTTCTCCCCTCACCACTCCACCTTCAATCACTTGCTCCCCTTCTTCTTTCCCCATCAAAAACGTCCAGGCAAGCTGCTAGGAGAGGGAAAAAGGCTGGTAAGAAGGTGTCCAAATCTTTACAAAAAAAGAGGAGCAAAAAGAGAGGGGTAAGTGGTTACCCTGTTTTCTGGGTTTGGGTTTGAGCTTGGGTTTGGTGGGTTGTTTTTAACGCATGCTAAGTGTAGGTTTGGGTGAAACCTTGGTATGAATACTTACATGGTAGTTTTGTGTAACTACTAGCATGTTTGTTCGAGCATTTTACATGATTTATGTGATAGATTTCTTGTTGTGAAACTATATGCTCGAAATTCTGGGAAAAGATAAGCATGCTCTGTTTCTGTTTAAGGTTGGTTGAGGATGAAGATTATGATGATGTTATGATGCATGTTAGCTTAGGTTTTGCTAAACCTTTAATTTGAATACATGCATGGTAGTTTTATGAAGCTTGTAACATTTTTGTTCAGGCATGTTTGACGCCTTATGAAGTAGAAATGTTGGTATGAAATGAGGTGCTCAAAAATCTGGGGAAGTCCCAATTTTTCAGAGCTCTCGATCGATCGAGATTTTGGTCCCGATCGATCGAGCGAGGCAGAATGTTTAAAGCATGGTTTGAATTTCAGGTGCCGATCGATCGAAAAATTTCTCGATCGATCGGTGAAGCTCCTCGATCGATCGGTAAAATGTTTCGATCGATCGAGCGAGGCAGAATGTTTGGGCACTGTTTGTGCATAGTTTCTCGATCGATCGAGACCTTGGGGCCGATCGATCGAGAGAGACAGAAAGTTGAAAAATAAGATGATGTTTTATTTTGTTAAGTTTATGATGTGAGATGGTATTGAGACATCTAATATGGTATTGTGTGGTCTTGTAGAACCATCCCAGGTACCGGCACCATCAAGGAGATAAAGTCTGTTGACTACTCCTCCTTTTAAAAAGGTACATAAGAGACGTACGGGCATCGGACGGTAAAACACATCCCTACACTATGACTATGCATTTATCGCATGAATATTCACGATGAAATGAAGATGTTTATACGATGTTTATATGATGATGTTTATACGATGTTTATATGATGATGTTTATAAGATGTTTACGATGTTTATAAGATGTCTACGATGTTGATAAGATGTTTATATATATTCATACGATGCTATTTGTGGTAAGATGCCACGGGGTAAGATGCCCCATATGGTAAGAGGCCATACGATGTTATTTGTGGTAAGATGCCACGGGGTAAGATGCCCCATATGGTAAGAGGCCATACGATGTTATTTGTGGTAAGATGCCACGGGGTAAGATGCCCCATATGGTAAGAGGCCATACGATGTTATTTGTGGTAAGATGCCACGGGGTAAGATGCCCCACATGGTAAGAGGCCATGCGATGTTTATAATGTGGTAAGATGCCACAGGGTAAGATGCCCATATGCATGATTATGAATCAGGGACAACAATAAGAAGTTAATGAATGACCAGCATATTTACTTAACCAATATTTCATGCATTTACTATGATGTTTTTATGATGTTAAGTAAGATTGTATATGCTTATGATGTGTTGTCCCTGTAGGTACGCTTTTGGGCTAAAGGACTAAGGGTCGGGTTGAGGCAGTGAGCTACGAGGAACACAGGAATGTATAGGATTCAAGTTACGATTAGTATCTACTCTAGGAGTAGTATAAATCTAAATATTAACATTCTTTTGGGAATGTAATGAATTATTTTTGAAGTCTTTTATTTTGGCCTATAATCCTGTTAGCTCATGTAACAACCAGAACCTTAAGATGTTATTAATGCATGATTAGTCCTTCTTATGTCTATTAATCACTGTTAAGGTGGGAAGACCCCACAGGATTTTTGGATAGTCTCTACTCTAGGAGTAGTATAATTCTATCGCCTTAACATTCATTTTTGAGAATGTAATTAATTAAGTTTGAAATTTCATTTTTGGCCTGTAATCTTATTAGCTCAAAGCTACAACCGGTGCCCTAAGAGGTTATAAATGCATGTTTAGTCCCTAGTATGTTATTAAGATGATGTTAAGGTAGGAAGGCCCTACAACCTTTCCCAAGCTCTTGCTTAAATAAATACATACTTGTCGCAGTAGACTATGTGTCAAAGTGGGTAGAGGCAGAAGCTTTGCGCACTAATGATGCTCGAGTGGGTGTGCAATTTTTGAAAGGAAAATTTTTTACTCGTTTTGGCACCCCTCGAGCAATTATTAGTGATGGTGGCACTCATTTTCGTAACAAACAATTTGAAAAGCTTTTGAGTAAATATTGTGTCACCCACAAAGTGTCTTCGCCTTATCATCCACAAACCAGTGGGCAAGTAGAAGTTTCGAATCGAGAGTTGAAGAGGATTTTAGAAAAGACAGTGACTCTAAGCCGAAAGGATTGGTCCTTACGCTTAGATGATGCACTATGAGCTTATAGAACTGCCTTTAAGACACCTATTGGCACATCACCCTATAAGTTGGTATTTGGTAAGGCATGTCACCTCCCTGTTGAACTTGAGCATAAAGCATATTGGGCTATTAAATGGTTAAACTTTGACTGTCATGTTGCAGGCGAAAAGCGTCTTTTACAATTGAATGAGATGGAAGAATTTAGGAATCAGGCATATGAGAATGCCAAGATTTACAAAGAGAAAACCAAGAAGTGGCATGATTCTCATATACAAAAGAGGGACTTCAAGGTAGGAGATGCTGTACTCTTGTTCAACTCCAGACTGCGACTCTTTCCAGGCAAACTACGTTCTCGTTGGTCCGGGTCATTCCCCATTTCCAAACCTCTGGAGCAATTGAAGTTACCGATCCCAGCAAGGGAACATTCACAGTGAATGGGCAGCGCGTAAAGCATTATCACATGAGCAATGAAGTCCAAACAGTTACCTCTATAGTTTATCTTGACAACTGAGAGAGAGGAGATGACAGTCCAGCTTGGGACTATAAATCAAGAACTCTTTCTTATTCCCTTTGTTTCTTTTTCTTTTTCTTTTTCTTTAGTTTAGTTTAATTGATTTTGTTATTTTGTTTCTTTTGTTTTTAGCATGAATCCGTGTGTGCTGTGCCGTACTACCCAGTTCCCCCTCCGGAGCATGATGAGGACGACGATCAGTGATCGTCGTCATGGTATGTGTTTTGCCTTTACGCTTATTTGTCTTGTACATTGAGGGCAATGCACATATTAAGTTTGGGGGGTTTTGTTTATATTTTTAGTATTTTTGCTGCTTTTGCATTTCTGCCTCTTGTCTTATTTCTTTTCTTGCATGACTGCACTTTTATGAGACTAAATCATCCTTGAGCATTATCAACAAAATTTTTTTTTTAGAAAATGAGTCAATACTTGAGAAATGATGAGTTGGGTTTGCAACGGTAGTACATGATGAAATTAATCCCCATCTAGACAGGAGTCATGGAAATTTTTTACTTGTTTGTATATATCCTTTGTTGAGCTTATGACAAAATTGAGGAATAGTTTGAGCACGTTTTGAGTCATGATTGAGTGAAGTATGTATTGAATAAAGTGAAAATTTGTGTTAACTATGATTTGTCTTGAGCATCTTAGAAAACTCTACAATTTATTTGAAAGCACTTTGAGGCGAAATTTTATAATTAGGAACTTGACTTGGAGATGATTTAGGCGATCTTTGGACCGTTTGTGCCTTTCAAGCTTACCTTGTTTACATCATTCCTTAGTGTCCCCTCTTGAGCCTTATTGAAAAAGAATGGTATATGCATTGCATATAATTAGACCCCCATTCGACATTTTTGGCTAACTCATTATACATACCTTGTATTGAGCCTAAATGAAAATTTTTATCCGTCCCTAAGGGAGTTAAATGAATCTCATTCATTGCACTGAATTGTTATATGTAGATGAGTTCGTTGTGAAAAACAAAATTGAACAAAAGAATGGGCAATAAGAAAAGATGTAGAGAAAAGCCTTGAAAAAAAAATGAAAATATTCAAATAAGACCCAAAGTGGCCAAGGCTAGAAAAAGTTGAAGAGAAGCTCAATATTGTGCGAACAAGTTTGAACTGATTCTTTTATACTCTCTTCGTTGCATTTATCCTACCTTTTCTTTGGAGCCAACACCAAAATGCCTAACGTTTTAAGCTTTTAAAGACCTTCCGATCCAAGTCTAGGGAATAATTACATTAGTGGAGAAGTGCTGGATAGTAAATTTGTAGAGTAATCCAAAGTAATCTTGACTTTGAGTTTTTATGGCACATTTTGATCTTAAAAGATATGTATATAACTCATGTTTGACAATAGCACACACGCACGTTCCGATGTTGCGATGTATTGTTTAGCTTAGGAGAAAATGCTTCATGTTGAACTTTGAATGACTCTTATTTACGTGTAAGTAGGATTGCTGAGCTTTTACGTTGAGTTGTAAAGATGATTCATTCAAAGTATTAAGTTTGACTCTACATTTGAGCTTATTACTTGCTCAAGGACGATCAAGTCCAAGTTTGGGGGAGTTGATAGGCTTAGATTTTAAGTGTTTTTAGCTGTAATTTCTTTCCGTTTTTCGTACTTTTTCCTGGATGAAATTACGTTTTTTGGTATTTATTTGATTGTTTCAGGAAAATAGGTCGGAAATGGAAGAAATGAGCTAAAATGAAGAAAACAGGTGAAATCGAGGCGAAAAAAGAGAAAAAATGAAGAATTCATATTTTTAAGGCACCGATCGATCGAGAATATTTCTCGATCGATCGATCCGGGCAGAGAGTTCAGCAGCAAATTTATCGAAGTGTCGATCGATCGGAACAAAATTTCGATCTATCGATCGAGGCAGAGAGTTTAAACGCTGAAGCAAACAGTGCACCGATCTATCGAAAAATCTTTTCGATCGATTGATACGCGATTTTCTGAAAATCTTATCTTCCAAAAATAACTTGATTCTCGGTGGATTTAAAAGGAAATCTCTTCCATATCATTGGATATCATATCACAGAGGGAAAGGAGCCGATTTTCATCACCCTAGAACCCTAGTAGCCGCCGCAGAGAAGAATCCGGGGAAAAGCAATCTTCCTCCGTTCTTCGTCCAAGCTTGAGCGAGCCATTTCCGGAGTGCAAGGAAGGAGCAAGAGAAGAGATTACGGTGCAACGCACGGATTCGTTCCAGCATTTATCGTATTTCTAAACTCGGATTTATTTGATTTTCATTTTCATTGGATGTTTTTGAGGTTGAGAAACAATTAAACATCTTATTGATTTGAATTGAATTGAATTGAGTTTATTTTATCGATTTTGAGTATAATTGTGTTTGATTTATTGATTCAAATGTGTTTGAGTGGATTGATTTCTTACTGTTCATGAATTAAATGCATATTAAGATCAAAGCCTAGCTAACTTTGATTGGATTTTGTGAGTTAGAACCGAGATCGAGAGATAACGTTATAATACGCTACAGTAATTCATGATGTATGTTTAAGATTGAGATCGAGAGATAAAATCACATACGTGAGCACTTTGAATCGAGAGATTTAGAGTAACGAGGTTTTAAAGATTTATGCAATATCGGATTAGTAAATAAGTGAACGAGAGTTAATTGTTCTAATTTGATATTAGTTTCTATACAGCTCGAGAGAGTGTGTTGAATAATAACCAAAACCTTTCACCTTAATAATCAATTGTTTGGTAATTGCCTATTCAAACGAATCTTTGAAGATAACAAAGTTGAACAAAGAGCTAGATAAATTTCTCGAGCGAAATTCCTTTGCATATCCGGAAGCCATTTATTTTATCTATTCTTGTTTTATTTGGATCCTTTAGTTCTAGAGTTGCATTAGTTTAATCTACCCCCTTGTTAATCGTAGGCTAAATATAATTTTACTAGTTTTATTTGGTACTTATATGTTAGTCCTTGTGGATTCGACAACCCTTACTTTCAATTAACTATACTAAAACTTGACAACCGTGGACTTGCGGTATAGAATCGCGTTACACTCTGAAATCTTTTGTTTAAAAATATCGCGGTCACTATCCGTCCATAGGAAGTACCATATACCATGCATTTCAATATCCATTTATGGCAAATACCACATACCATGCATTTCAATATCCATTTATGGCAAATACAACATACCATGCATTTCACAGTTGCAACATTATAACAGGCTATGCTCGTAGGTCATACGTACCTTATAGTTCGGTAGTTCGAGTCTGACCTCGCCAGAGTCCCACGACACGATGAATTATGTGCTAACACATAAATAGTTCACAATTAAACACAAGAATGCAACCACGTGCCCAAGCACGTTCATAACCCCAAACATATCGTCAATCCGTGACGACTATCAAAATAAAAGCCCCCCGGCTAAGCATGCATAAAACCCAAATATTTCATTTTACCAGTTTAAAAGATAGTCAAAAACCCAACCGAGAATTCCGTTTTATTAAATTTTGATCAAATCAATCAATTTTAAAGGTGTAGCATTCCCATTGGAATGTAGACATTGCCCCGGAAACGGCCCCTAAAAACCTTGATTCCAAAATCCCGACATTTTTCCAAAATTTCAAAAATCAAAGGGGGAACAGTGCCGCGATCGATCGGCCCCAAGCAGCGATCGATCGCCACACCTCACTGCCCGAAAATGAACAAGCCGCGATCGATCGCCCATATTCGCGATCGATCGTCGATACTATTCACCATCTTACAAAATCAGCAACATGTCGCGATTGATCGGCGCCAAGCCGCGACCGATCGCGACCTGCGGGCTTCCGAAAAATTCGAGCTTTAATGGTGTTTTTCACACCCAAACTCAAAACCAACATCCCTAACTTCCTCAACACCTCAAATACACCATTTATAACCAATAAAAACTCCAAAAACTCAACATTGGATTTTTACCAAAAAATCCCCAAAACCCATAACCAATTCAAAGCCCTACCAAACTCAATAATACTACTACCAAATTGAAGACAAAGGTGAGGGGAAGATGAATACCTGATTATCTTCGAGAAATCCAGCTCCCGAGCCAAGCTACCATCGATTTTCCACCAAAGAGAAGAAGAGGGGAAAAGGGGAAAGGGTTTGAGTGTAGAGAGAGAGAGGAGGGAAGGGTTCCGTGTCAAAATGACGGAATATCGAGTCCACTCGGTATATATAGTACCAAAACTCGAAAATACCAACCCTTCCACAAATACATCATGACTCATTAAAAATCATCTGTTTTCAAAAATCATCTCTCCAACCCTAATTCCATTGCCAGCCCCAGTACAGAGTACTCCAGACCCCAATCCTACCAAAGACCAAATTCCAAGGTTATCATCACGATGAGAATACAATCTCATCCCTTGGATCCAACGACTTCAAAAACAGGATTTAAAATCCCCGGGAGCCCGAAACCGCAATTAATACACAATTGCTACAATTAAAATCCATTAAGGATTATCACTACACCGGGATTAACACCAGTAATTCCCGGACATCACAATTATCCCCCACTAATAAAATTTCATCCCCGAAATTTGCACAGGCGCACTCCACAAACGTCGAGACCACGCAAACCAAACGGTTTAACATCGCCGAATCATGAACACATCATGAACGACATCCAACCGCGAGGACACCGACCTCGCACCAAAATCTGGAATGGAGTAAACCTCCCAAACCATCGCAACCTCAAAGAAAGACGTCAGCATTCCCGATGCTAACCGTCCCAAGAGCAACTAGCCAACCCTAACTGCAAATTAAACGAATCATTCATGATTCTAAAATAGATATCGTCTCGATGATATCTCCACAATTCAGCTTTACGATGTTAATCACACATCGTTGCCAAGGAAACCACAAGTACGCTACAGTGTACTTATACTGAATCCTGTTTCCATTTCTAAATCCATCTCCGACAAGGGAGTAGTTGCACCACACTGCAACACGGATCGGACAACTCACGGTCACCAATAGACACAAACACGTCTCAAGGATGTCTACGTCCGTGTGTTCCAAGAAATCACATCTTGGTCCTAAACACACTACCGAGATTCCACAAGGTCTCAAGTTCTCAAAAGGACATGCAAGAACAATCAATTGCATTCCTGCCATACGTGTTAACCACGACACTAAACAAATCCGAATCCTGGCCATCCCTCGTTTATCCTGGGATTCCACAACCCTAAAACAGGGAGGCTATCGAATTAACCAGCAAGAATTACCACGGTTCCAAAACACGACAATCCCTCTTCAGGGGAAGCCAATTGGACCTCACGATTATTCCTCAGAATACATCGTGCCATCGAGACTTACCAATCTAAAGATACCACAATCTCTCACCAGAGATTGCCAAACCAAGCGTACTAGTCCGATGCTCGACGAGTATTAACAAAAGTTGGCAGTCGTATACCCACACCGGCATACACGCCCAAGTACCGACACCACATGCATACTCGATGCAACAGACTCGGGTATCTCAAATCATACCCAAAATCCCAAAACCATCCGTCAATCCCCAGCTATTCTCACCTTGCAGAGAATAATGATTGACATACTAACGACCAATGGTGTGATTCTAACATCAACACTACACAAACCGACTCATTGAATCTCCCAAAGATTCACAATTGGTAGGTATATCAATACCGCCTTCCTCGCAAGGAAAGTGTCATGAATTCATGACCCTCCAACCTCGAACCACTGTTCGGAAAACCTGGATATATTTATACCAAAGCACAATGGACAACCCGGTGTCCTTGCTCAACTACGATGCAATCCTAATCCATTAGGACTTATTCCACACCCTCAGGGTGGGTGTGCCCATGCCTAACACACATCACAACAACAAGCGAGTAGTTTCCTCAATGACTACTCTTACCACCCAATCACTTGGCCTTAGCCAATCCAGCGAGTATACCCAAAGGATATCATTACTCGAAAATATTTACCTATATTACATGATGCGGTACCCTCACCTGTACAATGCATCCAATAATCCATCGAGCAAACCTGCTCGGCATAATGGTCTCGTCATCTAGTGACCCAGACACTACCATGTGCTCAACATCGGCACTCAAACCATATGACTAATACGTACGCTCAGACGTATTATTTATCAAAACGACGCTACACGTCTACATAGAACATCCACTATGTCATCGTCATCCAGTGACGGTATATGTCAATATATGACATCCAAATAACATCGTCAAACATATGACGGTACATGTCGATACACGACATGTGGGGTCCTCGTTACTTAATCCATTATGTATTTATTTAGCATACATATGTGAGTCAGAATTAAGTAATTCATACACTGTTTAAGAGTTTCTTACTAATAGGTTGTTGTAGATGTACCAAAACCACTCGTACAAAAACCAAATAACTTTTTCACATATACATTACATGTAAAATTAACAACCTAATCCAGTACAACTCCTATGCAGTGGTTCACCTCGCAGCGGAATAAGACTCACGCTTCCCACGTCTATGAAATCCTACAGAAACATTCACAAAACGTGAGTATAGATAAACAAGTATCTCAGTGCGATATCAAAACACAATATCAATAACAATGATAAAGCACAATAAATCATCTAATGTGAATGTTCTGTATCATGCATCCACAAATGCACCATGTCATGACATGTCTCAACAATTACCCTGTTATCACGAGACTAAAATGATATGCCTATTCAGCTCAATATGTCAGTGGAACCACCTCACATCTTCATATTAGCAGCACATATCATAGTACCATCCTCAAATGATAATAGCCAGAGCATATACCCAAAAACCGGTGTATATCTCTATATAGCATAACCGAGCATATACCCAAACCAGGCGTATATCTCTCTGTCACATAACCGAGCATATACCCAAACCAGGCGTATATCTCTATGTAACATAACCAAGCATATACCCAATACCAGGCGTATATCTCCAATACATAACCGAGCATATACCCAAACCAGGCGTATATCTCAAATATATATGATATCCATGAATGTACAGGCATATGATACTACCAATCATATGATACTAACATAACACAATTCATATGATATCAATCTCATAACATCATCACACAATATCTATACTCCGTACGTCAACACGTACCTGTAAAGCGACACAAAAGCGATAAATCAGGCGTTGATGGCTAATTGCCTCTTTGCCCTGTCCCCTGTGATGATGCTACAAGCACATGAACAATAGACCATGTTATAAGAGGCTTCAATATCAAAAGTTACAAAAATATAACATTTTAAGTCTACCGATCGATCGGTCTCTCTAGCGATCGATCGGTCCAGACAAGCAACCCTAGCAATCGGTCGGTCAAAATTTAGCGATCGATCGCTTAAATGTTTGAATTTCTCAAAAATGCTACGGCATTTCACCGATCGATCGGTGGCTTTCAGCGATCGATCGGTACATGAACCGCCTTACTTTCCCCTGTTTTACCGATCGATCGGTACACGTCTAGCGATCGATCGGTCGACAACAGAATTTCTGAACAAAGGTAATTTTGAGCTTATCTCCATGTTTCTTCTTCTATAACTCGAAAATAAACATTTAAACATGTTTCATGAAATCTCAATTATCATATAAACATGTTTCTATCAACATACAACTCAATTCTTTGCACTATAACTCATATCAATTCCATCTTTCTTTCACCAACTCACATACTTCAAGTTTGATATATTAAACACATATATCTATCAATTATGATACCAAAGCATGAACTTCTACTTTCCTTACCAAAGTATATCTTTGCTTGATGTTCTTGCCAAGCCAACTCCCACAACAAACTCCAAGAGGATGAGAGAAAATGTGTAGAGATTACTAGGTGACTTATGGTGTATTGTGTGAATTAAATATGATTATTTTGATATATAACCAAATTGTCACATGTAACTCAAATGAAATTCACATGCACATGCTAATGCACCTTCAAATGCATACAAATGTACTCCAAGTTCATATTCCACTACACAATTCATATCTCTTCCTTCTCTTGCATATAAAATCATCCATATGTTATAAACACAACTCACACATATCTCCTATGTTTCTTGTTTATGTTACCTCATAGTAATTCATTCTTTTATTACCTCGATCATCACTCGGTTCCACCCGAACTCGAGTCCACATCGTACCGTAATTATTCCTAATTACGCCATAATCATGTGACACGTATATAAAGTAAATCGAGGCATTACAATTCTCCCCTACTCAATGAATTTCGTCCTCGAAATTGCATATACAACATATGAATCTCATGTATCATATGAATCACATACAGAAAGCCATAAGCTTCAACCCTATTAGCAATACTACAAGGAATAATAACATAGTGGCAAATAAGCTTTGCACAAACATGCTTAGAAATGCAACATTATTTGCCTGCCGGAACAAATAATCAAAAGTAAATCTGCTGCATTCTCAACATACTCAACTAGCAGATACTTACCAAACCAGCAGTATAAAAAACGAAAAGAAAACATACCAGACATTGCACTTTGGATTCTACTGTACGCATATCACGTATACCAACTTGTTACCATTTGCTTTTTGTCCACGTCATCATATGCTCACAATACTCTACACCAGTCAGGCATAGATAGTATGTATGTCTTGTTGTAAAACCATCAACAGACAAACATTTCACTAGTATCAGTGAATACTCCAGAAATCATGTCCGAATGTTGGCACATATACAGATCCTGTTATACACAACAGTAGCCATCAAATTGACTTGAGTTCATACAACTCATTGTACGGTGAATACCCATAACCAAGTCACTGCCCACTCGCATTCCTGCTGGATGCATACAAATGATCCCTAATGGAGCATCTGTTCGTCTAATGTCTAATACATCCGTCCCTTATTGGACAACGAGTCACCACAAATACAGTCAATGGTTCAAATCCTGGTATTACACCTTTTCCATACACATTATGCCACACTTTATAAACACAGCAACACACATACCCGCGTTATGTATTGTATAACGGTCTAGAATGTTTCCATTCGTCTGAGCCTACGCAGAATATCGCGATCAACAAGATACTCTAAACCAAGTACCTCGGTCCTTGTCACATTCAGATTCTACACATCCAAAAGTGTACAGAGCTATCTCTGCTCTAACATTTCACAAAGTTGTATTGTAGTATGGAATTACACCATGTGATAGATACAACAATTCCATCTATCGTTTACATACTCATCTCCCACGCCAGACTTCTCAGTCTTGATTAAACACTGGACACGATACCAGTCCAGAACAAACACTGGACACCAACTTGTCCAAACCACAAAAAAAATAATCCACATCACACTCAGATGTCATCAATGTATAGTGTACACCAAAGCTATGTACAATACATATGGCCATATGATTATATGGTTATCTCACCCAATGACTATGTTCTCATAGTATTTATTCACACCATTTGTGTGGTTCAATATTCCCCTATCCTGACCCCTGTACCGGAAATGTCATTATTTGCATCAATTGTTTCCCCCAAGACTACCATCTTGAGTATGACAAGCTTTTACAACGAATCATTACTTTTTATTCACTGCTCCCTGTAATGATCAACACAAAAACATCATGTAGCAGTGGAAACCAACACGTTTTCCACACATGTGCAATTCACTTGCTACATGGCTTACACCAACAAGTCCCACACATCACAGGTACCTGATAACCCATTCTGTTCTGCTTCAAGAACCTATCCATACGGATTATCATATCACCCGGATAAATCATACAATCAAAGATATCACCCGACTATATCACATGATTGAATATATCACTCAGATATATCACATGATCGCATATAGTACATAATCGAAACCAACAGTTGTTTACCTCACCATATTCATTGAATCTTTCTTTATTGGAATGCATTCCTAATAAACACGACTGCTCCCAGCAAATCGTTATTACCTCTGGTTCATGAAGGAATAGCCAATCCAACAATACATGGAAGGTAACAAATTCCAGCTCAACTGAAATCACACAATCCACACACTATTGTTGACATGAATGATAATAAAATTACCATACTACTCATGGTCATTCTGGCATTATGACTCTGCAATCGGATTCAAAGGAATTGCCATATCATATAGCATTGCCAATGATACCTTCACAATATTGTAACCGTATTATGTTACTAGTACACCTTCTGTGTACAATCAAAGGATATCATATCAGAATACTCAAGTACAACCATATAGCAAAAATACCATTCACCATCTGATATATGTCAAATCAGTCTCATATTGGTCGTAACACTATAACATGACACAAACTTCAATGCCATACACATATGTGTACGAACAAGCTCAAGAGATGATTCATTTCATGGACAACTCAAGTCCCATCATACTATTTCATACGTGTGAGCTTCTTCAGCCTTCTCATAACCATCTGCTATGCATCAACCATTACCTGGTTTCATTATTCATCAACCATCACATGGTTTAGCAATCATTCATTAACCATTAAATGGTTTAGCATACCAATCATTCATTAACCATTACATGGTTTAGTATACCAACCATACTGTTTCCTCATGAAACATATTCGCAAACTGTCCATCAATAAATATCAACCCAACATCTATCAAGCACAAAATGCAAACCAATCAATTATGCAAACCAATCGCATGACGAGGTCGGCATATCACAATCACGATCCCATCAGTCATACATCTCCCGTCCTAACTCAAGAATATATGAATTTCATGTCAAACGCATAGTACCATCATAACACGACGGAAACTCTGATTGCATCAGCACTACAGTCGCAGTGTACAAGCAATCTACGGAAACTCAAACGTCCTTATCAATCTGGATAACTTGGCCATTCAACATCAGACTTGTGAACCATACATCATAGCCACCAAGCTATGTTATCAGACAATAGTTCACACTCAATGCTTACCGGATACTCACATTGCCAACCAATCTCTGTTGGTCTCACATGTACAGGTCACTACTGTCAGGCAATAATCCAAAAGATGACAAGATGTCATATAAAGTTCCACTAAAGAACTAAGTTACGGATGTCTATCATGACGTCCTTTTATGTATCCAGAAGTTATACAAGTATCCAATGCTCCCAGCCATAACACAGATACTCATACTCTGTTCTAAGCAGACCAACTAATTTCAACCTCATAAATATAGTTCACAAACACAGAACTAGATGTTCATATACAACATCCCATACACAATTGTATGCACTTGAGGTATCTTGTGTCAATCAAAGACACCTATGGTTGCCACACATACCACATACATAGAGTCTCAGCCGGACAACCTTATAGCTCGGACGGAGTTCACATCAAAACAATGATATCAATTCCCATCTGTACTATACATTGTCCAGATAGTATACATAGCCACATAGCACCATGTATGTCCCAGTACAGCCATCACAAAGATCACATGTGCAGGTGTCACAGCAATCTTTGCCAGTGATCATTGCATCACTGCAATCTCCGCCGGTACTCATTGTCTTTCAATCTGAAAAAAATTCCATGCTCAAATCCCTAATGCTACCACAAGAACGAACACAAGAAGCTAATACACAGAAAGGATCACACAGTCCGTTAACCAGTCACCGACACACGAGTGACGTAAACGACATAGGCTGATAACAGTCGAACAGTATAACTCACAGTTACTGCGGTTGTACCGCTCCATCAATACGCCTCAGTGTCACTATCATTGATCTCCCAATTTCATGTTCCTTGTCAATTCCATGACAACAAACATAGAGTTCAACACACATATACACACCAGAGAACCATACACAGATGATACCCTGACAAGATAATCATCACCACGGTGATCTCACAAATCACCAATTACCCCTGTGGAATACAATACTAAAGAATACTATTATTGTACACGAATCGCATTCGTTATATGTACCATTTGAGTACCACAAGTAACCCATATCTGCATCATCTCCCAATGTAAACACACTGCGTTAGCCTTTACCATCCACAGATCAAGAGCAAAGTATTACATTCCCATTCAAGCCATACATGTCGAACTGACAATGCAACCACAGATTACAATATCACGAATTGCCCCTGAACTAGATACAGTGATCACTAACCTGTATCTTTACTTCCATTCACACATCATGTGTCAACGGTCAGTCCATCAGTAGGTCTGATACACAATTTCATGCAGGCTGACTTTGCACATGGAGCTGATACCAAGCTTTGTTTTTCATGCTCCAACCACAGTACAACTTACTCCTCTGATTCAGTATCGACCTACATACCATTTCCACAAAATCAGTGGACTAGCTCCTGCGAAACATATCATGTTTCCCCAGCCATATGATAGTACAGAAACCCGGTATACCAATCACAAGTACACCCACAACCTCACTTATGCCACACGCATAAGGATGTAGACCAAATCATACTATCATCCTGCAAAACAAGGGTTAACAATAACAGATACAACTACAAAGCATGTTCCCAGACACTATATCATCAGTATCACATGCCTGTAAGTGATTAGGTAACTCCCTAACTCACTTCCTCTACCCTTGTTCATCCCGTTCTCGAACCACTGCTCTGATACCACTAATGTGGGGTCCTCGTTACTTAATCCATTATGTATTTATTTAGCATACATATGTGAGTCAGAATTAAGTAATTCATACACTGTTTAAGAGTTTCTTACTAATAGGTTGTTGTAGATGTACCAAAACCACTCGTACAAAAACCAAATAACTTTTTCACATATACATTACATGTAAAATTAACAACCTAATCCAGTACAACTCCTATGCAGTGGTTCACCTCGCAGCGGAATAAGACTCACGCTTCCCACGTCTATGAAATCCTACAGAAACATTCACAAAACGTGAGTATAGATAAACAAGTATCTCAGTGCGATATCAAAACACAATATCAATAACAATGATAAAGCACAATAAATCATCTAATGTGAATGTTCTATATCATGCATCCACAAATGCACCATGTCATGACATGTCTCAACAATTACCCTATTATCACGAGACTAAAATGATATGCCTATTCAGCTCAATATGTCAGTGGAACCACCTCACATCTTCATATTAGCAGCACATATCATAGTACCATCCTCAAATGATAATAGCCAGAGCATATACCCAAAAATCGGCGTATATCTCTATATAGCATAACCGAGCATATACCTAAACCAGGCGTATATCTCTCTGTCACATAACCGAGCATATACCCAAACCAGGCGTATATCTCTATGTAACATAACCAAGCATATGCCCAATACCAGGCGTATATCTCCAATACATAACCGAGCATATACCCAAACCAGGCGTATATCTCAAATATATATGATATCCATGAATGTACAGGCATATGATACTACCAATCATATGATACTAACATAACACAATTCATATGATATCAATCTCATAACATCATCACACAATATCTATACTCCGTACGTCAACACGTACCTGTAAAGCGACACAAAAGCGATAAATCAGGCGTTGATGGCTAATTGCCTCTTTGCCCTGTCCCCTGTGATGATGCTACAAGCACATGAACAATAGACCATGTTATAAGAGGCTTCAATATCAAAAGTTACAAAAATATAACATTTTAAGTCTACCGATCGATCGGTCTCTCTAGCGATCGATCGGTCCAGACAAGCAACCCTAGCGATCGGCCGGTCAAAAGCTAGCGATCGATCGCTTAAATGTTTGAATTTCTCAAAAATGCTACGACATTTCACCGATCGATCGGTCGCTTTCAGCGATCGATCGGTACATGAACCGCCTTACTTTCCCCTGTTTTACCGATCGATCGGTACACGTCTAGTGATCGATCGGTCGACAACAGAATTTCTGAACAAAGGTAATTTTGAGCTTATCTCCATGTTTCTTCTTCTATAACTCGAAAATAAACATTTAAACATGTTTCATGAAATCTCAATTATCATATAAACATGTTTCTATCAACATACAACTCAATTCTTTGCACTATAAATCATATCAATTCCATCTTTCTTTCACCAACTCACATACTTCAAGTTTGATATATTAAACACATATATCTATCAATTATGATACCAAAGCATGAACTTCTACTTTCCTTACCAAAGTATATCTTTGCTTGATGTTCTTGCCAAGCCAACTCCCACAACAAACTCCAAGAGGATGAGAGAAAATGTGTAGAGATTACTAGGTGACTTATGGTGTATTGTGTGAATTAAATCTGATTATTTTGATATATAACCAAATTGTCACATGTAACTCAAATGAAATTCACATGCACATGCTAATGCACCTTCAAATGCATACAAATGTACTCCAAGTTCATATTCCACTACACAATTCATATCTCTTCCTTCTCTTGCATATAAAATCATCCATATGTTATAAACACAACTCACACATATCTCCTATGTTTCTTGTTTATGTTACCTCATAGTAATTCATTCTTTTATTACCTCGATCATCACTCGGTTCCACCCGAACTCGAGTCCACATTGTACCGTAATTATTCCTAATTACGCCATAATCATGTGACACGTATATAAAGTAAATCGAGGCATTACACGACATCCATAATCTCATCGTCAAACACATGACGATATATAACAACACATAGTGTTCACAATAATGCTAACAAAAAGTAATATGCCATACCTCATCGCTATCAAGATAGTGGAATACCTGTATCCATCGTCCACCAGCGGTACACAAGCAGCACCCATCGCTCGTAGGCGGCATAATCCAGTGCCACGCACATAGCGGTATAACCCATCGCTATAAAATCAGCGGCATGATCCCTCGCCATAGAGTCAGCGGCATAAAACATCACTGTAGATGTCCGGCGGTATGAACCATCGCCATAGATGTAGCGGAATGTACCGTCGCTATATAATACCTGGCGGCATAAACCATCGCCATAGATGTAGCAGAATGACCCGTCACTATGTAATATCCGTCGGTATGAACCATCGCAATAGAATACCCGGCGGCATGAACCATCGCCAATAGAATAGCGGAATAAGCCATCGCTATGAATACCCGGCGGCATGACCCATCGCCAATAGAATACCCGTCGGCATGAACCATCGCCAATAGAATAGCGTCATGATATCCCTCACTAAGAAGCGGAAAATATCCCTCTTTGCTACTTCGCTTCGACATACCAGCGGCATAATATCCCTCGCTTAAGTGGCAAATATCCTCCGTCGCTATCATATGACAGCGGAAAGCTCATCACTAAGCCATATTAGCGGTATAATATCCCTCGCTTAAGCGGCAAATATTCTTCATCGCGGTGGTAGTCAAGCGGCGCCACTACACCTCATTTTATCATGACAGCGGAAATACCCCTCGCTTTACATGACAGCGGAAATACCCCTCGCTTCGACAATACCAGCGGAAAATAATATCCCTCGCTTAGATATGACAGCGGTCGTGTTCTTCGCTTCATATCAGCGGCAAATATTCTCTCATCGCTACGGTATGACAACGGCAAGTATTCACATCGCTACGCCATGAAGCGGCAAGTATTCACATCGCTACGCCATGCATGCAACCGTAATGAATAACCCGTATTCCAATAAACATCACCATGAGTGTATTTTAATGCACCTGGCTTCAAATGTGACATGCGGAATTTACCATCGCTTCAAAATTTAGCGGCAAAACATTAAAATCATCACTCCGATATATATGCAACCGAAATGCATAATCCACGTCTCATATGACCCTGCAACCACCATGGTTAGCAACAACATATCCCAAATATGAAGACATATCATAAACGCACATAAGCAACATAGTTGTGCCACACAACCTAACTATTATCATGCATAGGTATGTGCTTCTCATTCCCATTAGCAAGTTCCTAGGTCCTCAACAGCCCCAAAGAGCTAACCACTGCTCTGATACCACTAATGTAAGGACCCCCGTGCCCTTAACCCTTATTAGTATATTAATCCATACCATTAGTGCATATAATCATACTATCATGGGGAAAAACCATATGCAAGTGCTACACCATATTAGCTATCCAGAAAATTTCTTGCATTCAATCCACATAATATTCAAATCCCCCAACCAAGATTACATATATGACATGCACCCTCATAATACACTAACATTAGTTCATTTAGCAATTCCATATTTAATTGCATGCAAACCATAAATGAACACAGAGAAGCCGTAGCCCATTTATACATTCCATATACACGTAAAATGTACTCACATGAGAGCACCCAATGAATAAGCGTGTATCTAATGTATAAAATACCCTACCGGATACCGTTACTGGTACTTCAATCCTGGAAGCACCTCCCAAGCACAACTCGATCTCAACTCTGGATCTATGCACTTATTCAACCAGCTCTGGTACCTCGATCCGGGAAGTACCTCTAATCAACAGCTCGAGCGTAACTCCAAAGCTGCTGCTACACCTGTAACACCTGTCCCAACAGAGACAGCCCCCACACGGGGTGAGCATACCAATACCACCAATCCAATAATCATAATATTGCAGTTCATAATTTACAGAATGTAAATGCCATAATTTAAATGATACTCCCTGGATGGCATCACCCTCATCCGGGATCCCCTGTATTGTCCCTGTTCTCAAAATAACCAAACCATTAAATTCTCAAAAGCCAGATGATCATCTCATTGATCAACTAAAACCATTCCTGCTATACCAGTTCCATAACCAAATGCGATTAAACCATCAAAATAGAGTACTACAGATATCACATATATCTAGCAAATGACTCCATATTTCTATTTCATAGCTCGCTCCACAATGGCGGCATTTCAACCCCACGCACGCTCAACAATAGCGGCGTCATAACCGATGGTCGCTCAACGGCGACAACATCCCAATCATTGCTCGCTCAAAAGCGGCACCATATAATTCCCAATGAATGTCCATTTATCGCAAATACCATATACCATGCATTTTACTATCCATCCATAGTAAGTACCATATACCATGCATTTCAATATCCATTTATGGTAAATACCACATACCATGCATTTCAATATCCATTTACGGCAAATACCACATACCATGCATTTCACAGTTGCAACATTATAACAGGCTATGCTCGTAGGTCATACGTACCTTATAGTTCTGTAGTTCGAGTCCGACCTCGCCTCAGTCCCACGACACGATGAATTATGTGCTAACACATAAATAGTTCACAATTAAACACAAGCATGCAACCACGTGCCCAAGCACGTTCATAACCCCAAACATATCGTCAATCCATGACGATTATCAAAATAAAAGCCCGCCCGGCTAAGCATGCATAAAACCCAAAATATTCCATTTTACCAGTTTAAAAGATAGTCAAAAACCCAACCGAGAATTCCGTTTTATTAAATTTTGGTTCCAATCAATCCATTTTAAAGGTGTAGCATTCCCATTGGAATGTAGACATTGCCCCGAAAACGGCCCCTAAAAACCTCGATTCCAAAATCCCGACATTTTTCCAAAATTTCAAAAATCAAAGGGGGAACAGTGCCGCGATCGATCGACGCCAAGCCGCGATCGATCGCCACACCTCACTGCCCGAAAATGAACAAGCCGCGATCGATCGCCCATATTCGCGATCGATCGCCAAGGACCCCGCGATCGATCGCCCATTATTCGCGATCGATCGCCGCTACTATTCACCGTCTTCCAAAATCAGTAACATGTCGCGATCGATCGGCGCCAAGCCGCGATCGATCGCGACCTGCGGGCTTCCGAAAAATTCGAGCTTTAATGGTGTTTTTCACACCCAAACTCAAAACCAACATCCCTAACTTCCTCAACACCTCAAGTACACCACTTACAACCAATAAAAACTCAAAAAACTCAACATTGGATTTTTACCAAAAAATCCCCAAAACCCATAACCAATTCAAAGCCCTACCAAACTCAATAATACTACTACCAAATCGAAGACAAAGGTGAGGGGAAGATGAATACCTGATTATCTTCGAGAAATCCGGCTCCCGAGCCAAGCTACCATCGATTTTCCACCAAAGGGAAGAAGAGGGGAAAAGGGGAAAGGGCTTGAGTGTAGAGAGAGAGAGGAGGGAAGGGTTCCGTGTCAAAATGATGGAATATCGAGTCCACTCGGTATATATAGTACCAAAACTCGAAAATTCCAACCCTTCCACAAATATATCATGACTCATTAAAAATCATCTGTTTTCAAAAATCATATCTCCAACCCTAATTCCATTGCCAGCCCCAGTACAAAGTACTCCGGACCCCAATCCTACCAAAGACCAAATTCCAA
Organism: Haberlea rhodopensis; assembly: GCA_907163345.1. Taxonomy (NCBI): domain Eukaryota; kingdom Viridiplantae; phylum Streptophyta; class Magnoliopsida; order Lamiales; family Gesneriaceae; genus Haberlea; species Haberlea rhodopensis. The sequence continues at coordinate 707,597 of CAJQUN010000012.1, forward strand.
GGTTATCATCACGATGAGAATACAATCTCATCCCTTGGATCCAACGACTCCAAAAATAGGATTTAAAATCCCCGGGAGCCCGAAACCGCAATTAATACACAATTGCTACAATTAAAATCCATTAAGGATTATCACTATACCGGGATTAACACCAGTAATTCCCGGACATCACACTACCACATGCTTATCTTGCATCATCACACAACCCAAGCTCTGTAGTGATGCATCAGTGTACAGAACAAACCTCTTGTTCTCCGCGGGAATCACTAACACAGGCGCCGTAGTTATCCGGCGCTTCAACTCTTTGAAGCTTTGCTCACAAGCCTCCGACCAATAGAATGGTACCCCCTTTTGAGTCAATTGAGTCAATGGCTTAGCAATCTTAGAAAACCCCTCGACGAAACGTGGGTAATAACCTGCCAAACTAAGAAAACTCCGTATCTCGGGTACAGAAGTGGGTGCAGACCACTCCATAACTGCCTCCACTTTCCTGGGATATACCGATATCCCACTGCTAGAAATAACATGCCCCAGAAACACTGCACTGCTCAACCAGAACTCACACTTGCTGAGCTTGGCAAATAACTGATTATCTCTGAGGATCTGGAGCACCGTCTGTAAGTGCCTCACGTGCTCCTCCTCGTTCCGAGAGTAGATAAGTATGTCGTCAATAAACAGTATGATGAACTGGTCAAGATATGGCTGGAATACCCGGTTCATCAAACTCATAAAGACAGTCGGGGCGTTCGTCACACCGAACTGCATGACTAGGAACTCGTAGTGCCCATACCGAATCCGGAACGCTGTCTTCTGAATATCCTCTTCCCTGACCCGTATCTGATGGTAACCTGACCTCAAGTCAATATTGCTATACAGCTTAGTACCCCGCAACTGATCAAATAAATCGTCAATCCTTGGGAGAGGATACTTGTTATTTACTGTGGCCTTATTCAGTTGCCGGTAATCGATGCACAAACGCATCGATCCATCCTTCTTCTTAACGAATAAAACCGGTGCGCCCCAAGGCGACACGCTAGGGCGTATATATCCCTTGTCAAGGAGTTCCTGTAACTGTTCCTTCAATTCCCTTAAATCCGCCGGTGCCATCCTGTAAGGGGTACGAGAAATAGCCGACGTCCCCGGTAATAACTCAATCCCAAACTCGACCTCTCTAGTCGGTGGGAATCCTGTCAGCAAATTCTGCTACCACCGGTACATCCTCAACCCTCAATTCTTTATTTTTTCCCGTCGTGTCCATGGCATAGATAAGATAGCCCGTGTGTTCACATTCCAATAATTGGGACATCTTGATCGCCGATATCAACAGAATCTTTGCACGAGAACCGTTTCCATAAAAAGTCCACTGAATCCCCATATCAGATCTGAACTGAACCGTCTCTGTCGACAATCCACTACTGCCTGATATCTGTTCTGTATGTCGATGCCTACAATGCAATCAAAGTCTGACATACCCAATACAATCAAATCTGCCTTCAGTTCATTGCCCTCAAAATAAATGTGGCAGTCCGTAAGAAACTGATCAGCAACAACATTTCTTCCGGTGGGTGTCGAGACCAAAAGAGACGTGGGTAACGGAGACGTGCACATATGATGTCTCTCCACAAAGTCTGCAGACACAAAGGAGTAAGAATCACCTGTGTCTATCAAAATAAAGGCGGAATATGTAAATAAAAGGCAAGTACCAGCTATCACCTCCTCTGGAGCTGCATCGGCCTGCTCCCTAGTCAGTGCATAAACCTGTCCCTGAGGTGGCCCCATCGCCTGTCCTCCCATCTGTCGAGGCACCATCGGTTGCCTCTACTGCACTGTCCCTCTAGAAAACCTCCATCGACCTTCCCTAAGATCCATTTGTCCTTCACGATTGGGACAACGCCGAGCAATGTGGCCCGGCTTGCCACATCTATAGCACGCAGAACAATCATGCATCAAATGCGGCCCTCCGCAGAAGTGACACATAACTTCTCCAACCCTACTTGCTTGAGTTGGTCCTCCAAATGTGGATGCACCACCCTTCCGATCCCCTTGCTTCCGGCTATCCGGCCGCTTCCCACTAAATCGAGAAGAAAAAGAAGTCCCACGTGACTTAAAAGATCCTCCCCGAGGCTTCAGATTATCAGATGAAGATCTTTGAGATGGAACTTGTGGGGGTACGACATCAGTATAAGCACCCACTCCTATCTCAGCCAGTTCTGCTCTAGTAGAGCATCATCAAAAGATGTTGGGTTGTTGGAAATAACCCGGTCAAACATCTCTGGCCGTAATCCCTTCAAGAAATGCCTCATTTTTGCATGTCCATTTGTAGCGATATGAGGGACATACCTCAAAAGTGAAGAATAATGCATGGCATAGTCCGATACAGTCATGCTCCCTTGCTTCAGATTAGTGAACTCATCCTCCTTCATCTGTCTCGCAGCAGCAGAAAAATACCGGTTCAAAAACAGGGTTCTGAATAAAGTCCAGTCAATCACCATACCCTGAGCCCTCAACTCCATCACCGTCGTCTTCCACCACATGGAAGACTTCTTAGCCAATTGGAATTCTGCTAGTCTTAACCAAGCCGTCCTAGCACAAGGCGCAGACACAAATATCTGCTCCAGTCTTTCTAGACACTCCTCAGCTTCTTCCCCTGTCTCTGTCCCCTCAAATCTGGGCAGATGAAAAGTCAAAAATTGAGTCAGACTAAGCTCCCCAGGCAATAACAACTGTGCCACCGGTTCCACTCCCACAGCCGGTGGAGGTAAATGATTCGTCTGAGCAATGCTTGCATTTACACTTCCTACATCACCTACCTCTTCATTGAGGTTCCCCAAGTTTATGGCCGCCATGCTATAACACAAAGGTTAACAATAATTGCAAAACAATACATATGCTACACCGTTAGATAACATGAATGATAATAAGCATGTTAGTATAAAAATTTTATACACCAATATGTACCACATGCATAAACATGCCCAAATATAAACACCTAGCCAACCATTTGCTAAGGCTACCCTTCACTCATTCCCGGGTTCTCTAACCACTGCTCTGATACAACTAATGTAAGGACCCTAGTTCCTTAAGTGCGGATTAAGGTGTAAATAGAGCTAACATACATCTATAGAGTATAAAGTTCGTGTTGATGCCTTGAGCTGTTTAGATTACAGTGCCAAAATAAAAATTCCAAAAGGATTAAATACATTCCCAACCAATTGAATGTTAATCCTATAGCTTTACACTACTCCTAGAGTAGAGACTATACAAAAGAATTATGTCTGCTATACCAAAAGCACTCCTCACAAGCTCACCACATCAACCCGCCTTAGCCCTTCCGCCCAAAAGTACCTACAGGAACAACCCCAAAACTATGAGCATGTAACAAACCATATTCACAATAATATGATTGTAATTTAGAAATGCATAAACTGTAAATACAAATCACTTCTTGTATTTAATACATTTAAACGCTCCCTTTGGTTGTCCCTATACCACAATCATAATCAATAGATTATAATACCAATAGTGTATGTCATGATATGCATCCATTCCATGTATATCAATGGCCATTTCCAGTCTTATTATATCAGTGGTATAATACCCCTCGCGTTTACATGACAGCGGCATTAATACCCCTCGTTTCGACATATTAGCGGCATAATATCCTCGCAATAGTAATATGACAGCGGAATTATCCTTCGCTTTGACATATTTGGGCCAAATATTCTTCATCGCTATAATATGACAGCGGCAAGTATTCTATCATCGGTTCGACATGAAGGCGACAAGTGTTCTTCATCACTGGAATATAATCTCGACTCACAATCACATACACCAATGCATCCAATATACACATGCAACCATAATGCATGTCCAACTCATGTATGCAACCATGATGCATAACTAAGACCATGTATGCAACATAAATGCATAACCAAATTCAATGCGTAAAATATGTTTTACCGTCCGATGCCCATACGTCTCACTACGTACCTTAGTTCCAAAATGGAGATGTCGATGGACTTTATCTCCTTGGCTGTGTTGCCACCTGGGATGGTTCTACACATTCACACAAACCAATATTAGGAGCCAATAATAGTCCAATACCAAAAATCCCACAAAAATAACCAAAATATCACTTTTTGGTGTCTCGCGATCGATCGCACCTAAGCCCCGATCCATCGCGAGATCACACTGCCCGAGCCAACAAAATTCTGTTCTCGGCGATCGATTGCCACATTTGGCGCGATCGATCGCGAGGCCCGCCGATCGATCGCTCAAACATGGCGATCGATCACCAAGTGCCCATGGATCACACTGCCTGCGCGCAATCGATCGCCAAAAACGGGCGATCGATCGCCGCTGTCTGGAACTCGTTTTTCACCATTTTTGCACCTCAAACTTTTCCCAATCAACACCAACACAAAATGCCATCAAACCAACAACATATAAACACCATAAATCTTCAATAAATACCTTAATACAACAAAAAATCCAACACCCAACCAACTACAACACAAACCCAAAACAAACCCATTTCAAAACTCCAAAATCAAACACATTTCAAAATAAAACCTCATAAAAACATTAAGGAGGGATCCATACATCTTATGGACTCCAAATCTCACCAAGAATCTCACAAACAAAGCTTTTGCAAAGATTTTCCCTCCTCCTTTTTGCCAAAATCGAAAACGGGTTTTTTGGGTTAGGGTTGGGAGAGTGATTGGTGATAGGTAAAGAGTGATGGGGGTGTGGGGGTAGTGGGGTATAAGTGGGGGGTTTAATTAAATTTGTACCCCAATAATTAGCATGATGAATAATATCCCAACATGATATTTTAAAAGCATTTTCCAAAAATGCACCAAAACCTCAATTAAATACATGCTTTACCAAAAAAATAATCAACCATCACAATTAAACCATGTTAACACCCAATTTCCCAACATTCATAACATGCACCCCGAAACGCACCACCGGGTCACGCCAACCATGTGACTAAGCATTCCACCATAATAATTAATTCCAACATTAAATTAATTAATCACCATAATTAACACATAAACATAAATAAACCCCCAAATGCACATAATTATTTCGAGAATATTACAACTCATCTTCACATGAAAACTCCTCGGATGACATCTCTAAAGTAGGCTAAATCTCTTGAAGAGGCTCAAGTTCCCTTGACTTTTCCACATGAGTAGGATCACTCCCCCAAACTTGATTGGTTGAGTGATCATCATCATATAACCAAACTGGATTCGTCGCCTCTTGATTTGTGGCTCTCGTCTCTTCCTCCTGGCAGCTAGTTGAAATTGTTTCCATGAGGCTCGCCATTTGCTGCTCCAGACAACGCATTGAGTTGGTCTGACTTTCAATCTTAGTCTCACATGATGCCAGAAACCTGAGTAACGTATCCTCTAGATGAGTATTGACTTATGCATAACAGTCACTCGTCTCTCTGTGATTTTCAAGTGGTGGGTGTGTAAAATGAAGGTGGTGAAGCTTTGGTGGGTATCGGTGACTCCATCCCTGCAGTGAAGGATTCCAATGCCACTGGTAGTCAAAGTTTGCCATATCATTAAACAAGTTCAATACACTGTCTTCATATCTATCAACCAAAGGACTACCAGCTGCCAAAGCTCCGTTGAATAGCCATCCTTGTGAGTCTGCATCCAAACCACTGAAGAAATATTACAGACGAGTGTAGTTTGGAAAGTCATGATATCGATACGTATTTACCAAATCGTTGAATCTCTCCCACGCTGCATAGAACGACTCGGAAGGTTGTTGGGCAAATCTTGTGGATGCTTGTTGATGTAGCATCTCAAAGTACCTCACAAGACAAACAAAACAAAAAACCAAAATATAATTTATTTATTTATATATTTTTTACGAAAATTATAAACCGAAATTGGTTAAATTACAGTCAAAGAACCTAGTATGATATTACTAAAGTTAGTCCCCAGCAACGGCGCCAAAAACTTAGTCGCTATTATTTTAAATAATTATTTTTCCAGTGTAGCGATTCTACCGCAATTGCACGGTGTCAAGTTTTAGTATAGATAGGAAGAATACGGATTGTCGAACCCACAGAGACTAACAAGCAAGTACCAAATAAGACGCTTTTGACTATATTTAACCTACGATAATAAATTAATAATTAAACTAATAACTAAATTAAACTACTCTAATCCAACCAAAACAATCGACGATCACGAGAAAAAACCACAAGAAAGAATTATCAAGACAATTATTCACCTAACCCAACTCTTAAAATTCTCTTCTCCATACATCTCTAAGGTGACGGGTTTTCCGAATTTATTCAATATACTCTCTTGAGCTATATTAAATCTAACATCAAATTGCAACAAGTAACTCTCGTTCATTTAATTAACAATTTAATATTGAATGCGCTTTATGAAAACCACTAACTTTAGATTAAACAACCCAAAGGCTATTTTATCTCTCGATCTCAATTATAATAAAAAATCATTCAAAGGGGATCAATCCTTCAAAAGCATGAAGAACAATAAAACATGCACATAGAAGATATATGAATTCAATCTCAAAATCAATAGGAAAAACTATGTTATTGATATTTCTCAATCATAAAAACACAACAAATCCAATTATTCATTTAAAACAATAATAGAAAAGTAAAAGAAAACTCCCAAGTCGACTTCTTCGTTGATTCTCGATCCTTCCTCGCTTCTTTCTCGATCGTGCTCCTCGATTCTCTTGTTGGCTTGTTCCAATTGCTAGGATGAAGAGGTGATGGTGGATAAATGTGATATGGAGTATGGATGAGTGGAGGCTATTCCTAGGTTAAAAAATCTGATCCTGGTGTAATTTTCATGTTTAATATATAAAGGGATTGGAATTATGGACCTTTTTGTTGGACACAAACTCTATAAGGAATTTATTTTTCAGCAAACTCTTCCGGCCGATCGATCGAGCAGCCTGCTCGATGGATCGCCAATTTTCTGCCCAAGCCGATCGATTGAGATTGAGTCTCGATCGACCGAGCTTGATTTTATTTTATTTTTTATTTTTCTTTTGTTCTTTTCTTCCTTTCCCGTCTTTGACGCGTTCGCTCGGTTCGGTCATTTTTCATCATTTTTGGCTCATTTCCTCTACTTTTATGCATTTCAACATTGATTCCTGAAATATAGAAATATATACCAACAAGCGTAAAATAATCCAAGAATCAATACGAAAACCATTAGAAAATTGCATCTAAATAAGTTTAAAAACGACACTTATCATCCTTGTAGGTGCAATTTGGCATGGAGGACTAGGGTCATGGTTGATGCTTTGAGCTGTGAGGAGTGCTACTGGAAGAGCAAGACATGAAATTTTTGTATAGTTTCTACACAGGGTAGAGTAAATCTATAAACTTACATTCATTTTGATAGGAATGTAATTCATTCTTTTTTTTTTGAAACTTTTTGGCACTATAACCCGTAAGCTCAGGACATCAACATGAACTCTTACTCTGATTTATGCATACTTAGTTCTCTTATTGCACTTAAAACCATACTTAAGGTAGAGAGGCCTTACATTAGTGGTATCAGAGCAGTGGTTAGAGAACCAGGAATGAGTGAAGGGTAGCCTTAGAAACAAGTTGGCTAGGTATTCACTTGTGAGCATGTTTATGCATGTGGTGCATATTAGAGTATATAATTGTTATACTAACATGCTTTCAATATTGTTATTCATGTTATCTAACGGTGTAATGCATGAATTGTTTCTAGTATTGTTGTTAACCATTGTATTACAGCATGTCTGCCATAAATTTGGAGAACCTCAATGAGGAAGTAGGTGATATAGGGAGTGTGAATGCTAGCATTGCTCAGACTAATCCCCTACCGCCACCTGTTGTGGGTGTGGAACCTATTGTGCAGCCGTTATTGCCTGGTGAATTGAGTCTGGCGCAGTTCTTGACCTTCCATCAGCCTAGATTTGAGGGAACTGAGACTGGGAAGAAGCTGAGGAATGGTTAGAGAGGATAGAGTAGATCTTCGTGTCGGCACCCTGTGCCAAGACTGCTTGGCTGAGATTAATAGAATTTCAACTAGCTAAGAAGTCCTCCATGTGGTGGAAGACAACGGTAATGGAGCTGAGAGCTCAAGGGGTACTGATTGATTGGAGCTTGTTCAGAACCCGATTTCTGAACCGATAATTCTCAGCTGCTGCCAGACCGATGAAAGATGACGAGTTCACCAACTTGAAGCAGGGCAATATGACTGTCTCGGACTATGCCATGCATTACTCGTCACTATTGAGGTATGTCCCTCACGTTGTTACCAATGGACATGCCAAGATGAGGCATTTTCTGAAAGGTCTGAGACCGGAGTTGTTTGACCGGATTATCTCCAACAACCCCAATTCCTTTGATGATGCTCTCACAAGAGCAAAATTAGCAGATCGGAGTTGGTGCTTATGCTGATACTGTACCCCCACATGTGCCACCGCATAGGCCAGTTGCTGACAGCCTGAGGCCACGAGGAGAGCAGTTTAAGCCTCGTGGAGCTTCTTCATCTTCTCGATTTAGTGGGAAGAAGTATTATAATCGGAAGCAGGACTATCGAAAGAGCAATGTACCAACTAATCGGGGACCAATGCAAGTGGATAGAACAGGGGAAACGAAGTGCAAAAATTGTGGAGGACCGCACTTTTCACGCGACTGTTCGGCTTGTTATAGTTATGGTAAGATGGGCCACATTGCTCGGTATTGCCCCAACCGGGGGAGACAGTCGGACCATGGGTCGAACAGACCGAGATTTGATGCTAGGGCGGTGCCTCCGAGACAACAGTTTATACCTCGACCAGCGGGAGGTCAGGCAGTGGGACCGCCTCAGTGGCAAGTATATGCACTTACGAGAGAGCAGGCTGAGGCAGCCCCAGAGGAGGTGATTGCTGGTACGTGTCATTTATTTACGTACCCTACTTTTATTTTGATAGACACAGGTGCTTCCCATTATTTTATATCTGCTGATTTTGTGGAGAGACATCGTATGTGTAGGGACCCTAATCCTTAAGTGCGGAATTAAGGCATAATAGAGCTAATATAAACAAATCAGAGTCTAAAAGAACTTGTTGAGTCTATGAGCTTAAGCATTACATGCCAAAAAAATAAGGACTACCAAAAAGGATTAATTACATTCCAATCAAAAGAATGTGTGCAACTATAGTTTTATACTACTCCTAGAGTAGATACTATCCAAAATAATCCTGTCTTTCATCCTCAATAGAATGCTCGTCAAGCTCACCACCTCAACCCGTTCAAGCCCTTCTATCATGCCAAAAAGGTACCTACAAGGACAACCCCCAAACATGAGCAATAATAATCATTCATATTCAACACAATATGAAGATAAAGTGTAAATGCATAATCATAATAAAACACTTCCTGTTTTCCCCATGTATTTCAAACGCTTCCCGTTTGGTTGTCCCTGTACCATAACTCATGAGTATAATCAACAGATTATTTTAAATGGTCCAAACATGTCATGAACATATACCATTTCATCAATATACCAAATACTGATCCTCAATCCCTAGTCTGTCCATCACAATGTATTTTAATGCCCCTCGCTTATTTACATATAGACGGCATAGGATAACCTCGCTTCAATGGACTGCGGGACTCCCACCCCTCGCCTCTCATTGAGCGGCAAATACCCTTTCCTCGTCCTATATGATAACCACGCTCAAATGTGACATGCGGCGCTCCCACCCCTCGCTTCACATTTAGCGGAACCAAACCAAATAGCGGCAAGCATTAAAATCATCAAGGGATGACCACGACTCATGGGATGTGCACCAATAATCATATGCATCTATAAACATCATGCATAACATGTATTTGCATCCACTATGCAATACCACATATATACTTGCATCCACAATGCATAAACAATAAGTATATAAGATACATGTACCGTTGGGGTGCCCGTACGTCCACTACGTACCTTTCCAAAAGTGGAATTGATCTGGCTTCAGTTCCTCGGTTGTGTTGCTACCTGGGATGGTTCTACACAATCACACAACCCCATATTAGAAGCCAAATAATAGCCAAATACCAAAAATTTGACAAAATAAACCATTTTCCAAAATTCCACAGGCGGCGATCGATCGCTTCCCTCAGGCGATCGATCGCCTCAAAATTATCACCGTGGCGATCGGTCGCCCCAAACATGGCGATCGATCGCCATCCCTTTGAAAAACCTACTGCCTCTTGGCGATCGGTCGCCTCATTTTAGGCGATCGATCGCCTAACACGCAAAAATGTTACTGCCCCTCGGCGATCGGTCGCCTCTTTTCAGGCGATCGATCGCCTCGCGCAGACATGCGATTTTTCACCATTTTTTGCTTCCAAAAACCTTCCAACCCATACCAACACTTATCCCAACAAACCAACATCAACAAATAACATCATAACTACCAAAATATACTTCAAAACAAGTATAAATCCAACATATAACCAAACCCACAACAACCCAACACAAACCCATTTCAAAATCATTAAAAACCCTTCCAAAACTAACCCAAACACAATAAAAATGATAATGAGGCATCCATACCTCTTGGGGGACCTCAAATCACCCAATAATCTTCACAAATCAAGACTTTTGGAAGGTTTTCTCTTCAACCCTAAGCTCAAGCTCGAAAATGGAAGAAGGGAAAGGGTTTGTGGGTTTTGATTTGGTAAAGTGAGAGTGATTTGGTAAAGTGGGGTTGGGGATAAAAAGGTTGGGTTTAATTAAAAAGCATACCAACAATTCCATGGTGTATAAAACACCCCAACATGATATTTTTCAAAGCATTTACTCATAATGCACCAAATATCAATTAAACACATGATTTCTAATCAATTGCTACCAAAGGCAAATAAATCATGCTTCCAATAATATTTACCCAACATGCACTACATGCACCCTGAAATGCAACCCCGGGTCACCCTATCCACATGACCGTGCATTTCAATAAGGTAAATAAATTCCAACACATAATTAATTACCACCATAATTAATCATATAAACACAATTAATGCCTAAATTGCAATTAATTATTTCGGGGATATCACAATACTCCCCTACTTATAAGATTTTGTCCTCGAAATCACATGCACTTACCCCAAAAGAAACTAAACATAAACTCATACCAGAGAATAGTTCCGGGTAGTGCTGCACCATATGCCGCTCCGTCTCCCACGTAGCCTCCTCGACACCCCTGCGATCCCACTGAACCTTGATCATAGGTATCACTTTGTTCCGAAGTCTACGGTCTGCTCGATCCAGAATTCTGACAGGCCGTTCCACATAAGATACATCTGATTCTAACTGAACTTCGGAAGGCTGTAACACATGCGACGGATCCGGCTCATACTTCCGCAGCATCGATACATGAAACACATCATGTATACCAGATAAAGAAGGCGGCAAAGCCAGTCGGTAAGCTAAGGTGCCAATGCGCTGCAAAATCTCGTACGGTCCAACATACCTCGGAGACAGTTTCCCGCGCATCCCAAATCGCACAACGCCCCTGAAAGGCGAGATCTTCAAAAAGACCTTATCTCCCAACTGAAATTCCAACGGTCTCCGCCGTTTATTTGCATAAGCTGCCTGTCTGTCCTGGGCCGCTTTCATTTTCTGCCTTATAATCTTTATCTTCTCTTCCATCTCTCGGATCAACTCCGGTCCTCCGACCGATCTGCGGTCCAAATCATCCCAACACAAGGGTGATCTACACCGTCTGCCATAAAGAGCTTCAAACGGAGCCATCTGAATACTCGCCTGGTAGCTATTGTTATACGAAAACTCTACCAAAGGCACTGAATCCTGCCAAGAGGCATCGAACTCCAAAACACAAGCTCTTAACATGTCCTCGAGCGTCTGAATAGTGCGCTCGGTGTGGGGCCTGATTTACTTAATCCTTATGTATCCATTAAACATACATATGTGAGTCTGAATTAAGTAATATACCATGCACGGATTAAGAGTTCATACTAGTTAAGTTGTTTACAAGGTTAGCAAAACCCTAACAAACTATACATATCATGTACATAAACAACCTAATTCAAAAGAACTCCTAGGCAGTGGTTCCCCTCGCAGCGGAAATCATGACTCACGCTCCCCACGTCTATGAGTCCCTACAGAAACATTCACAACGTGAGTATAGATAACAACTATCTCAGTGCAATATCAAAACATAATATCAATATCAATGATAAAGCACAATAAATCAGATAACGTGAATGTTCTGTATCATGCATCCACAAATGCACTATGTCATGACATGTCTCAACAAGTTCCCTATTATCACGAGTCTCATATGATATGCCTATTCAGCTCAATATGTCAGTGAAACCACATCACATCTTCATATTAGCAGCACATATCATAGTACCATACTCATCTGTGATAATAACCAGAGTATATACCCACACCAGGCGTATATCTCTCAAGCCAAAGCATATGTAGTATATCTATCGTGGCAACGATCCCAGCCCAAGCATATGCCCCACACTAGCATATCTATCCAGGCATCGATCCCAGTCAAAGCATACGCCCAACACTAGCATATCTATCGTGGCAATCAAAGCATATACCCCACCAGGTATATCTATCAAGACAATGATCGTACCAAAGCATATACACATATCTATCAAGGCATCCATACCACTCATATGAAATCTATGTATGCACATGCATATGATACTACCAATCATATGACACAACGATAACATAAATCATATGATATCAAAACCATAATAGCATCATCATATCATATCTATACTCCGTACGTCAACACGTACCTGTACTGCGACACAAACGAGATAAAGCAGTTGTCAATAGCTAAGTGCCTCGTTGTCCTGTCCCCTGTGATGGTGCTATAACAATGCCAACAATATATCATGTTATCATAGGCATTAAAATCAAATTCCAAAAAATATTTTATTTTTCAAAATATTAACACTGGCGATCGACCGCGATCAACACCGATCGATCGCCAAAACTCTCTGCCCCCTCGCGATCGATCGCAATAACTTGGCGATCGATCGCCACAATGCTCTGTTCATCGCGATCGATCGCGACACTTTCACCGATCGATCGCCATCCAATTTCACCGCCTTAAAATGTTACTGTCATCGGCGATCGATCGCTTACTCGCACCGATCGATCGCCGATGCCCAGAAAAGTGAGAGCATGGCGATTTTCAAGCTTATCTCCATGAATCTTCTCCTACACCTCATATTAAACCATGTCAACATGTTTCTTGCAATACCTAGGAACATATAAACATATATCTAACATCATAGATTCCAATTCCTAGCATATAAACATGTTATGATTGTACACATGCACACTTGAGCTTTTCCTTCACATATATCAACATTAATGAATAATTCAAGTATACAACTATGAATTTCTTACCAAGAGGCTAAGAAATCACTTCACCCAACTTCCTAGCTCACTTCACAAGTGAAAATCCAAGCTTTGCCTACCAAAAGCTCTAAGGGTTTGGAGAGGAGCTTGTAGAGATTTTTAGGTGAAAGTGGTGTATTATGTGATTTTGCCTCCATCATGCACTTGATATAAGGTCATTAAGTCCTTAACTTACTTGATATCATGTCATTTGGAGATAAGTACATGTTAAATCACATGTACATGAAATGAACCTCACATTCAAAATGAAACTCTAATTCACATTAAAGTCATATGCATACTCAAATGCAAACTCATATGCACATATTGATGCACCTTCAACTCTTAATCCATAATTCATATGTTTATATTATGAATGCATTACACACCATGTTTCATGCCTTCCCATATTTCATTTCATATATGAATCAATTCATTCTTGGTTCCACTCGAACCCCCAGTTATCATATCGTCAAGTGAGATAATTACACCATAATCATATCATACGTGTATTAAACAAATCGAGGCATTACAATTCTTCCCCACTTATTGAATTTCGTCCTCGAAATTGTAGATACATAACATGCATATTAAAATACGCAACTCAACAATCCTACGATATGACAATAGGAAACATGATCATGTATGCAACAGTATCATAAAACTGTAAAATCATACCAGTAATTAAATCCGGATACCGTTGCATCATATGCTGCTCCGTCTCCCATGTTGCCTCTTCGACACCCCCGTCTGTCCCACTGTACCTTCATCATAGGAATCACTTTGTTACGCAACCTGCGTTCAGCTCGATCCAAGATCATAACCGGTCGTTCCTCATACGACACATCTGTATCCAACTGTACATCAGGTAACTGTAATACATGACTCGGATCTGGTTCATACTTCCTCAACAGTGAAACATGAAAAACATCATGCATACTACTCAAGGCTGGTGGTAGTGCCAAGCGATATGCCAACGTACCAATACGTTGCAACACCTCATATGGACCAACATACCGTGGAGACAATTTTCCACGCTTTCCAAAATGTACTACACCTTTAAAAGGTGAGATTTTCAAGAACACACGGTCGCCAATTTGAAATTCAAGTGGTCTACGTCGCTTATTGGCATAAGCAGCCTGTCGATCCTGAGCAGCTTTCAATTTCAATCGTATTACCTTGACTTTCTCTTCCATGTCATGAATCATATCCGGTCCATGTAAGGAAGACTGATCCACATCATCCCAATACAATGGCGATCTACATCGTCGCCCATACAAGGCCTCAAATGGTGCCATCTGTATACTAGCCTGATAACTATTGTTATATGAAAATTCCACTAATGGCAATGACTCTTGCCATGAGTTATCAAACTCTAATACACAAGCACGCAACATATCCTCTAGCATTTGTATCGTACGCTCTGTTTGTCCATCCGTTTGAGGATGATATGCTGTACTCAACCGCACTTCAGTTCCCAACGCTGTTTGTAACCCTTCCCAGAAATGAGAAGTAAATCTCGGATCCCTATCCGATACAATGGAAACTGGAATACCATGTAGTCTCACTACATGTTGAATGTACAACTGTGCCATTCTCAGATATGTATATGTCATACAATATGGCACAAAATGAGATACTTTGGTAAGTCTGTCAACAATTACCCAAATTGCATCGCAACCAGAAGACGTCCGTGGCAAATGAGTCACAAAATCCATCGTGATATGTTCCCATTTCCACTGAGGAATTTCCAAACTATGTAATTCACCTCCTGGTCTTTGTCTTTCCGCTTTCACTTGTTGACAAATCAAACATCGTTTCACAAAACTCAATACATCCTGTTTCATACGTTTCCACCAAAATTGGGTACGTAAATCATGGTACATTTTCTTCCCTCCAGGATGTATACTGTATCTACTACAATGAGCACGTTGTAGTAGTTCTTGGCGTAGTCCTAATGACGCAGGTACTACCCAACAGTTTCGGTACTTCAAAGTTCTATCACTTGTTAGTACAAATTGAGATGTTTGTCCTTGATTTATCTTTTCCTTCCAATGTTGTACCTCATCATCACTCCCTTGTGCCGTTCTTATTTTGTCAAAAATGTCAGGTTCAACCAACAATGTTGATACCCGTACCGGCACTGACTCCATATCAAAATCATAACCCAAAGTACAGCAAGAAGTCATCAAAGCAGATAAATGAACCATCTCATCAGCCGTATGATGTACTTTCCGACTCAAGGCATCTGCTGTAAGATTAGCTTTTCCTGGATGATAATCAATCTCACAATCATAATCTTTCAACAGATCCATCCATCTCCTTTGTCTCATATTCAACTCCGCTTGAGTGAATAGAAATTTTAAGCTCTTATGATCAGTATATATGGTAAACGACGTACCATATAAATAGTGTCGCCATATCTTCAATGCAAAGACAATGGCAGCCAATTCCAGATCATGCACTGGATATCTCATTTCATGTGGCTTCAACTGTCGTGATGCATAAGCCACTACATGTTTGTCCTGCATCAATACACAACCCAAACCAAGTAAAGATGCATCAGTATATAATGCAAACCTGTCATGCTCAGATGGAATGATCAAGACTGGAGCTGTAGTCAATCGATGTTTCAATTCTTGAAAGTGGTGTATTATGTGATTTTGCCTCCATCATGCACTTGATATAAGGTCATTAAGTCCTTAACTTACTTGATATCATGTCATTTGGAGATAAGTACATGTTAAATCACATGTACATGAAATGAACCTCACATTCAAAATGAAACTCTAATTCACATTAAAGTCATATGCATACTCAAATGCAAACTCATATGCACATATTGATGCACCTTCAACTCTTAATCCATAATTCATATGTTTATATTATGAATGCATTACACACCATGTTTCATGCCTTCCCATATTTCATTTCATATATGAATCAATTCATTCTTGGTTCCACTCGAACCCCCAGTTATCATATCGTCAAGTGAGATAATTACACCATAATCATATCATACGTGTATTAAACAAATCGAGGCATTACACTCGGTCTGGCCATCCGTCTGAGGATGATAAGCAGTGCTCAATCTGACTTCAGTTCCCAAAGCTGACTGAAGACCTTCCCCGAAATGAGATGTGAATCGTGGATCTCGATCTGACACTATAGAAACGGGAAATCCCATGCAATCTCACCACATCTCTAATATACAGCTGCGCCATCCTCAAAAATGTGAAAGTCATGCTATAGGGGGTAAAATGAGCCACCTTGGTCAATCGATCCACAATCACCCAAATAGCATCGAAGCCTGAAGCACTCCTCGGCAAATGAGTCACGAAGTCCATAGAAATGTGCTCCCACTTCCACTTCGGTATCTCCAAGCTTCTCAGCTCGCCGCCAGGTCTCTGTCTCTCTGCCTTAACATGCTGGCAGATCAAACACCTCTTCACAAAAGCGACGACATCTGATTTCATCCTTTTCCACCAAAAATGACCACGTAAATCTCTGTACATCTGCTTCCCGCCTGGGTGGATGCTAAGTCTGCTACTATGAGCTAGCTCCAAGATCCCTTTACGCAACTCCGGCGTACTCGGAACCACCCAACGGTCACCCAATCTCAAAGACCCGTCATCTGCTACCCTGAACTTCGTTGGCTGACCAAGATGTACTAAAGATAACCACCTCTGAACCTCATCATCTGACCTCTGAGCTCTCCTGATGTCCTCATAGATATCTGGCTCAGCTAACAAGGTCGATACATACACAGGCGATGCATCAACGTCGAAGTCATAGCCAAGATGGCAATAAGAGGTCATCATAGCTGACAAATGAATGACGTCCTCAGCAGAACTCCTCACTTTCCGGCTCAAAGCGTCTGCTGTCAAATTGGCTTTCCCCGGATGGTACTCGATCTCGCAATCATAGTCCTTGAGTAGGTCCATCCATCTCCTCTGCCTCATGTTCAGCTCTGCCTGAGTGAATAAAAATTTGAGGCTCTTGTGATCCGTGTATATGGTGAATGAAGTACCATACAAATAATGCCTCCAGATCTTCAGGGCGAAGATGATAGCCGCCAATTCCAAGTCATGAACTGGATATCTGGTCTCATGCGGCTTCAACTGCCTCGATGCATAAGCTACCACATTTATCTTGCATCAGAACACACCCAAGGCCCTGCAGTGATGCATCGGTATACAGAACAAATCTGGAGTTCTCCATCGGGATCACTAACACTGGCGCCGTCGTCAACCGGTGCTTCAACTCCTGGAAGCTCTCCTCACAAGCTTCTGACCAAAAGAAAGGCACTCCCTTCTGGGTCAACTGAGTCAGCGGCTTGGCAATCTTCGAAAAGCCCTCGACGAAGCGCCGATAATACCCGGCCAAACCAAGAAAACTCCGGATCTCAGGTACAGAAGTGGGGGCAGCCCACTCCATCACAACCTCAATCTTCTTGGGATCTACAGATATCCTGCTGCTCGATATGACATGCCCCAGAAACACTACACTGCTCAGCCAAAATTCACACTTACTGAGCTTAGCATACAACTGATGCTCTCTGAGAATCTGAAGCACTGTCCTCAAGTGTTTCACATGCTCCTCCTCGCTCCGGGAGTAGATAAGAATGTCGTCTATGAACACGATGACAAACTGATCAAGATACTGCTGAAACACTCTGTTCATCAGACTCATGAAGACTGCTGGAGCATTCGTCACGCCGAACGGCATTACTAGGAACTCATAATGTCCATATCGGGTCCGGAACGCTGTCTTCTGCACATCTTCCTCTCTGACCCGAATCTGATGATACCCGGATCTCAAGTCAATCTTACTATACACCCTGGTACCTTGCAACTGATCAAACAGATCATCGATCCTTGGAAGAGGATACTTGTTCTTCACTGTAGCCTTATTCAGTTGCCGGTAATCGATACACAACCGCATCGAACCATCCTTCTTCTTCACAAAGAGAACTGGTGCGCCCCATGGCGACACGCTCGGGCGTATATATCCCTTGTCCAAGAGATCCTGCAACTGTTCTTTCAACTCTCTCAACTCAGCCGGTGCCATCCTATAAGGTGCACGAGAGATAGCGGATGTCCCTGGCAACAACTCGATCCCAAACTCAACTTCCCTAGCCGGTGGGAATCCTGGGATCTCTTCTGGAAATACATCAGCAAACTCTGCCACTACTGGCACATCCTCAACTCTGAGTTCTTTACTCTTCCCAGACGTGTCCACGACATAAATAAGATAGCCTGTGTGGCCACGTTCCAATAACTGAGTCATCTTGATCGCTGAAATCAACGGAATCTTCGCACGAGAACCGTTGCCATAGAAAGTCCACTGACTGCCCAACTCAGGTCTGAACTTCACTGTCCTCTGCCGGCAATCTACCACTGCCTGATATCTGTTCAGAACATCAATACCCAAGATGCAGTCGAAGTCTGACATACCTAGCACAATCAAGTCTGATCTCAACTCGTTGCCCTCAAAATAAATGAGGCAGTCTGCCATAAACTGATCCGCAACGACATTTCTTCCAGTGGGTGTCGAGACAAGAAGAGGCGTGGGTAAAGAAGACGTGTGCATATGGTGTCTTTCCACAAAACCCACCGATACAAAAGAATGGGAGGCGCCTGTATCGATCAAAATAAAAGCAGGGTACGTAAATAAATGACACGTACCGGCAATCACCTCCTCTGGGGCTGCCTGGGCCTGCTCCCTGGTCAGTGCATATACCTGCCCTTGGGGTGGTCCTACTGTCTGACCTCCCGATGGTCGAGGCCCAAACTGCTGCCTCTGCTGCACTGTCCGATCATCAAATCTCGGCCTGTTGCCCTGATACTCTGACTGTCCTCCCCGTGTGGGGCAATACCGAGCAATGTGGCCCATCTTGCCACAGACATAACATGCAGGACACTTGTTTGAAGAATGTGGCCCTCCACAATTGTTGCACCTCGGCTCTCCCGGCCTATCCCCTTGTGAAGATCCTCTATTGGCCGACCAATTACCCTTCTTGCCATCCTGCTTCTGACCAAAGTGTTTCTTTCCGCCATACCGCGAAGATGAAGAGGCACCACGGGGCTTAAATGGCTCACCCCGAGGCCTCAAACTGTCACTAGTCTGCCTCTGTTGCAGTACCGGTGGTGGCATAGCGTAAGCTCCCACTCCTAGCTCAGCAAGCTCCGCTCTTGTGAGAGCATCATCAAAAGAAGTTGGGTTATTAGTGATAACCCGGTCATAGAGCTCCGGTCGCAATCCCTTCATAAAGTTTCTCATCTTAGCGTGTCCACTGGTGGCAATGTGGGGGACGTACCTCAGCAATGAAGAGTACCGTGTGGCATAGTCTGCCACTGTCATGTTCCCCTGCCTCAGACTTGTAAACTCGTCCTCCTTTGTCTGTCTTGCTGCAGCGGAGAAGTATCGGTTCAGAAACCTAGTCCTGAAGAGCGTCCAGTCAATCACAGCACCCAGTGCTCTCATTTCCATTACTGTGCTCCTCCACCACATCAGAGGTTTCTTGGCTAATTGAAACTCCGCTAGCCTCAGCCAAGCCGTCACAGCACAAGGAGCCGACACAAAGATCTGCTCCAGTCTTTCCAACCACTCTTCAGCCTCCTCCCCAGACTCTGTCCCCTCAAACCGGGGCGGATGGTAAGATAGAAACTGTGTCAAGCTAATCTCACCCGGTAGCAATAACTGAACCACTGGTTCCATTCCCACAGCCGGTGGAGGTAGAGGGTTTGTCTGTCCAACACTAGCATTCATGCTCCCCATATCACCGACTTCCTCATTAGCAGCCATGCTGTAACACAAATGTTAACAACAATTCCAAAGCAATATATATGTTATGCCGTTAGATAACAGGAATGAGAATAAGCACGTTAGTATAACAGGATATACAAAATATGCACCACATGCATAAACATGCTTCAAATGTAAGCACCTAGCCAACCATGCTAAGGCTACCCTTCACTCGTTCCCGGGTTCTCTAACCACTGCTCTGATACCACTAATGTAGGGACCCTAATCCTTAAGTGCGGAATTAAGGCATAATAGAGCTAATATAAACAAATCAGAGTCTAAAAGAACTTGTTGAGTCTATGAGCTTAAGCATTACATGCCAAAAAAATAAGGACTACCAAAAAGGATTAATTACATTCCAATCAAAAGAATGTGTGCAACTATAGTTTTATACTACTCCTAGAGTAGATACTATCCAAAATAATCCTGTCCTTTCATCCTCAATAGAATGCTCGTCAAGCTCACCACCTCAACCCGTTCAAGCCCTTCTATCATGCCAAAAAGGTACCTACAAGGACAACCCCCAAACATGAGCAATAATAATCATTCATATTCAACACAATATGAAGATAAAGCGTAAATGCATAATCATAATAAAACACTTCCTGTTTTCCCCATGCATTTCAAACGCTTCCCGTTTGGTTGTCCCTGTACCATAACTCATGAGTATAATCAACAGATTATTTTAAATGGTCCAAACATGTCATGAACATATACCATTTCATCAATATACCAAATACTGATCCTCAATCCCTAGTCTGTCCATCACAATGTATTTTAATGCCCCTCGCTTATTTACATATAGACGGCATAGGATAACCTCGCTTCAATGGACTGCGGGACTCCCACCCCTCGCCTCTCATTGAGCGGCAAATACCCTTTCCTCGTCCTATATGATAACCACGCTCAAATGTGACATGCGGCGCTCCCACCCCTCGCTTCACATTTAGCGGAACCAAACCAAATAGCGGCAAGCATTAAAATCATCAAGGGATGACCACGACTCATGGGATGTGCACCAATAATCATATGCATCTATAAACATCATGCATAACATGTATTTGCATCCACTATGCAATACCACATATATACTTGCATCCACAATGCATAAACAATAAGTATATAAGATACATGTACCGTTGGGGTGCCCGTACGTCCACTACGTACCTTTCCAAAAGTGGAATTGATCTGGCTTCAGTTCCTCGGTTGTGTTGCTACCTGGGATGGTTCTACACAATCACACAACCCCATATTAGAAGCCAAATAATAGCCAAATACCAAAAATTTGACAAAATAAACCATTTTCCAAAATTCCACAGGCGGCGATCGATCGCTTCCCTCAGGCGATCGATCGCCTCAAAATTATCACCGTGGCGATCGGTCGCCCCAAACATGGCGATCGATCGCCATCCCTTTGAAAAACCTACTGCCTCTTGGCGATCGGTCGCCTCATTTTAGGCGATCGATCGCCTAACACGCAAAAATGTTACTGCCCCTCGGTGATCGGTCGCCTCTTTTCAGGCGATCGATCGCCTCGCGCAGACATGCGATTTTTCACCATTTTTTGCTTCCAAAAACCTTCCAACCCATACCAACACTTATCCCAACAAACCAACATCAACAAATAACATCATAACTACCAAAATATACTTCAAAACAAGTATAAATCCAACATATAACCAAACCCACAACAACCCAACACAAACCCATTTCAAAATCATTAAAAACCCTTCCAAAACTAACCCAAACACAATAAAAATGATAATGAGGCATCCATACCTCTTGGGGGACCTCAAATCACCCAATAATCTTCACAAATCAAGACTTTTGGAAGGTTTTCTCTTCAACCCTAAGCTCAAGCTCGAAAATGGAAGAAGGGAAAGGGTTTGTGGGTTTTGATTTGGTAAAGTGAGAGTGATTTGGTAAAGTGGGGTTGGGGATAAAAGGGTTGGGTTTAATTAAAAAGCATACCAACAATTTCATGGTGTATAAAACACCCGAACATGATATTTTTCAAAGCATTTACTCATAATGCACCAAATATCAATTAAACACATGATTTCTAATCAATTGCTACCAAAGGCAAATAAATCACGCTTCCAATAATATTTACCCAACATGCACTACATGCACCCTGAAATGCAACCCCGGGTCACCCTATCCACATGACCGTGCATTTCAATAAGGTAAATAAATTCCAACACATAATTAATTACTACCATAATTAATCATATAAACACAATTAAAGCAACATAGCAATTAACCATTTCGGGGATGTCACAGTATGTGCTCGTCTCCGCTATCCACGCCTCTTATGGTCAAAACACCCACCGGAAGGAATGCGATTGCTGATAATGTACTATCTGACTGCCTCATTTATTTTGAGGGCAATGATTTGAAGGTGATTTGATCGTGCTGGGTATGTCAGATTTTGATTGCATAGTGGGCATTGATGTGCTGAACAGATATCAGGCCGTGGTTGATTGCCGACAGAGAACTGTTCGTTTCCGATCTGATCAGGGGATTCAGTGGATCTTTTATGGGAATGGTTCTCATTCAAAGATTCCATTGGTTTCAGCCGTTAAAATGTCACGATTATTGGAACGTGGCCATATGGGTTACATCATTTATGCCGTTGATATAGCGGAAAAGAAGAAAGAGCTGAGGACTGAAGAAATAACGGTGGTTGTAGAATTTACCGATGTATTCCCGGATGAAATTCTAGGGTTGCCGCCGTGTAGAGATGTCGAGTTTAGAATTGAGTTGTTACCAGGGACGTCTGCTATTTCTCGTGCCCCTTATAGGATGGCACCGGCAGATTTGAGGGAACTGAATGTGCAATTACAGGAACTTCTTGATAAGGGATACATACGTCCGAGTGTATCGCCTTGGGGTGCACCGGTCCTGTTTTTAAAGAAGAAGGACGGTTCGATGCGTTTGTGCATTGCTTACCGGTAATTGAATAAAGCAACTGTAAAGAACAAGTACCCTCTCTCGCGGATTGACGATCTGTTTGATCAATTGCAGGGCACGAGACTCTATTCCAAGATTGATTTGAGGTATGGTTACCACCAGATTCGGGTTAGAGAGGAGGATGTCCAGAAGACAGCATTTCGGACTCGGTATGGGCATTATGAGTTATTGGTTATGCCGTTCTGTGTGACGAACGCCTCGGGTGTTCCAGCACTATCTTGATCAGTTCGACATTGTGTTCATTGACGACATACTTTTTTATTCTCGGAGTGAGGAGGAGCACATAAGACAACTACGGACGGTACTCCAGATCCTCAGAGAAAACCAATTGTTTGCCAAACTCAGCAAATGTGAATTCTGGTTGAGCAGTGTGGTATTTCTAGGGCATGTCATTTCTAGCAATGGGATATCAGTAGATCCCAGGAAAGTAGAGGCAGTGATGGATTGTCCTGCACCTACTTCTGTACCCGAGATACGGAGCTTTCTTGGTTTGGCCGGGTATTATTGACGCTTCGTCGAAGGATTTTCTAAGATTGCTAAGCCATTCACACAGTTGACTCAAAAGGGAGTACCATTCTATTGGTCTGAGGCTTGTGAATAGAGCTTCCAAGAGTTGAAGCACCGGTTGACATCAGCACCAGTGTTAGTAATTCCTACAGAGAACAAGAGATTTGTGCTATATACTGATGCGTCACTACAAGGTTTGGGATGTGTACTGATGCAGGATAAACATGTTGTGATGTCCCCAAAATGATTAATTACATTTAAGGCATTGATTATGTTCATACGATTAATTATGTGGATAATTGATTTATGTGTTGGAATTAATTATCATGTGGAAATGCTTGGTCACATGTGGGCTTGACCCGGTAGAGCATTTCAGGATGCATGTTATGCATGTTGGGTAATTGGGCGTTTTAATGGCTTACATGTGTTGGTAGTCAATTATTTGGTGAAACATGCATTTATTTGGGATTTTGGGGCATTGTGGTGTAATGCTTTTAAAATACCATGTTGGGGTATAAAATACATCATGCTAATTGTTGGGGTACAAGTTTAATTAAAAGGTTTTTAACCCTTTACCCCACCACTTTACTTCACTTTATCTCTTTACACTCTAAATCCCCAAATCATTTCCCAAACCCTCACTTTCCCCTTCAATCTCGATTTTGGCTTCAAAGTGGACAAGAAGTTCTTGTAAAAGCCTTATTTTTGTGCTTCTTGGTAAGATCTAAGACCTAGGATGTATATATATCATTCCTTGTTGTTCTTGTAGTGTTTGGTTTGAGTTTTGAATGGTTTGGAAGGGTTTTGAAATGGGTTTGTTTGGGTTGGTGTTATTTTTGGTTGGGTGTAAGATTTTAGGGTTGTTTAATGATGTGTATTGAAGGTTTAAAGTGTATTAATGTTTTTGAGTTGTTGGTATAAGTGTTGTTGAGGTTGGTGAAGGTTTTTATGTGAAAAAATGGTGATTTTCGATGTTCAGAGGCTGGCGATCGATCGCAAGCCAGCAGTAGGCTCCAGAAGCCTTTGGCGATAGATCGCCACTTTTGGGCGATCGATCGGTGAGGCTGGCGATCGATCGCGCCAAATGTGGCGATCGATCGTCGAAGGCCAAATTTTTCAGAACCGGACAGGCCAAATTTTTCAGTACCGGACAGTGTGATCTCGCGATCGATCGGGGCATTTTGGCGATCGATCGCAAGACACACAAATGTGTGATTTGATTATTTTTTGTGGAATTTTTGGATATTGGACTATAATTGACTTCTAATATTGATTTGTATGGTTGTGTAGAACCATCCCAAGTACCAACAACGTCAAGGAGATAAAGTTATTCAACTTCTCCACTTTTGAGACTAAGGTACGTAGTGAGACGTACGAGCATCGGACGGTAAAATGTGTCAGACCTTTGATTATGTATATTGTGGATAGTGAATCCTTACATGTGATGGCATATGTGAAATGATTGTGATATACTGTGACAATGGAATCAACTTTGTGTTTGATTATTGTGGTAGAATTGATGAATGTTCCGGTAGCCTTTATCTCCGAGCGAGGGAGGTATTTGCCGCTGTCATATGAAGCGATGGTAGTATGATATTTGCTGCTGTCATGTCTACGCGAAGTAACATACCGATGTCATTGTCGAAGCGAGGGATATCATATGATGCCGCTATATGTCGAAGCCAGGGGTCCTAAAATTCCGCTGTTGTATTGGGACCGGAACAGTCACAATTCTAGCGATTAATGTGGAATATTGTGGTTATAACTGGAAACGTGTTATCGATCATTATATTGTGAACTAATGATTTTATGCATGAGTTTATGAAACAGGAACAACAATGAAATGTGTTAATGTGGTAATTGAGGAGCATATCTATTGATCGTCTCATGCGCTTATTTATTTCATTAAGTTGGATTGTGTTAAGTGATGATGTATATGCTCATGGTGAATTGTTCCTGTAGGTACACTTTTGGACCAAAGGGCTAGGGGTCGGGTTGAAGCTGTGAGCTAAAAAGGGCATGAAAGAAGATAGGATACATGATTTTTTGGATAGTCTCTACTCTAGGAGTAGTATAATGCTATCACCTTAACATTCATTATTGGGAATGTAATTAATTCACTGTTGAAGTTTTATTTTGGCCTGTAATCTCATTAGCTCAAAACTACAACCGGAACCCTAAGAATGTCTTTAATGAATGTTTAGCCCTATTTATGTCTTGTTTTCCCTGTTAAGGTAGAGAGGTCTTACATTTGTGGTATCAGAGCAGTGGTTAGAGAACCCGGGAATGAGTGAAGGGTAGCCTTAGCAATAAGTTGGCTAGGCGTTTACTTTGAATCATGTTTTGTGTATATGAAGTATATAACTGTTATGCTAACATGTTATGGCTTTCTAACGATGTATTACGTGAACTATTTTTGGATATTGTTGTTAACCCTCGTGTTGCAGTATGGCAGCAAATATCGTCATTGGTGACGCAGTAAGTGTTAATGCTAGTGTTGGGCACATAAATCCTTTACCACCGCCAGGCTTGGGCGAAGAGCCGTCCGAACAGCAGTTATTGCCGGGGGAACTGAGTTTGACTCAATTTAGCATATCAACCCCCGACATTTGAAGGGACTGAAACAGGGGAAAGGGCCGAGGAATGGCTAGAAAGAATAGAACAGATATTTGTCGCAACCCCGTGTGCAAAGACAGCCTGGATAAGGCTAGCAGAGTTCCAATTGGCCAAAAAGGCGCTGATGTGGTGGAAGACCACAGTGATTGAACAGGAGGCTCAGGGTCAGGAGATAAACTGGAAGTTGTTTAGAACTCGATTTCTGACCCGATACTTCTCAGCTGCGGCACGACAGGCTAAAGATGATGAATTTACTAATTTAAAGCAAGGTACTATGCCGGTGTCAGACTATGCTCTCCAGTACTGTTCCTTACTTAGATATGTACCTCATATCGCCACCAGTACTCAAGCGAAGATGAGGAACTTTACGACGGGCTTGAGGCCGGAGTTGTATGATAGGGTGATCACTTATGGCCCTACCTGTTTTGATGATGCCCTCGCATGGGTTGAGCTGGCGGAATTGGGAGTGGGTGCATATCCGACTGTAGCACCACCTCCAGCACCACCACAGAGACCGACCCCTGAAAACTTGAAACCAAGGGGCGACCATTTTAAGTCAAGAGGGAACTCATCAGCTTCCAGATTCAGCGGTAGATGGCAAGATGCTCGTGGAAAGGGAGGTCGTGGAAATGATGCCCCGCCTCATCGGGGGCAATCTCAAGCTGGCAGTTTTGGGAAGGTTAGGTGTTTTCTGTGCGGAGGACCCCACTCAGTGAAAGGATGCCACGCTTGTTATGAGTGTGGTAAACATGGTCATTTGGCCTGGAATTGTCCTAATCGGGGAGGACCACAGAACAATATGGGAAGACCTTCACACCGGGCGGTACAACAAAGACCACCGTTTGCACCGAGACCATTGGGAGGTCAGCCATTGGGGCCACCTCAAGGGCAAGTGTACGCTCTGACCAGGGAACAAGCTACAGCGGCACCAGAGGAGGTGATAGCGGGTACGTGTCATTTATTTACGCACCCTGCATTTATTTTGATAGACACAGGTGCGTCACACTCCTTTGTGTCGATGAGTTTTGTGGAGAGGCATCGAATATGCACATCTCCGTCGCCCACGCCTCTTCTTGTATCGACACCCGCTGGAAAGAGTATGATTGCTGAGCGGTTTGTTGTGGACAGCCTCATTTAGTTTGAGGGCAACGAGTTGAAGTCAGATTTGATTGTTCTGGGGATGTCAGACTTTGACTGTATTGTGGGTATAAATGTACTGAATAGATATCAGGCAGTGGTGGCCTGCAGACAGAGAACAGTGCGGTTCAGATCTGGTTTGGGGGTTCAGTGGACTTTTTATGGGGATGGTTCTCGCTCGAGAATCCCATTGATATTGGCTATCAAGATGGCTCAGTTATTGGAACGTGGGCATATGGGTTATCTTATTTATGCCATTGATGTTGCTGATAAGAGGGAAGAGTTAAGAGTCGAGGATGTGCCTGTAGTTGCGGAGTTTGCCGACGTATTTCCGGAGGAGATTCCAGGTGTGGGGTCCTCGTTACTTAATCCATTATGTATCAATTAAGCATACATACGTGAGTCTGAATTAAGTAAAAACATGCACTGATTAAGAGTATCTTACTAGTTAAGTTGTTACAAGATTATAAAAACCTAACCAACTATACATCACATGTATCACATGTACAAGTAATAACCTAATCCAAGATTACTCCTAAGCAGTGGTTCAGCTCGCAGCGGAAATTGACTCACATCCCATCTCCCCACGTCTATAAGTCCCTACAGAAACATTCACAACGTGAGTATAGATACACCACTATCTCAGTGCAATATCAAAACAAATACATTAATGATAAAGCACAATAACAAACATCAAATGTGAATGCTCTGTATCATGCATCAACAAATGCATTATGTCATGACATGTCTCAACAATCACCCTATTATCACGAGCCCCATATGATATGCCTATTCAGCTCAATATGTCAGTGGAACCACATCACATCTTCATATTAGCAGCACATATCATAGTACCATACTCATCTGTGATAATAGCCAGAGCATATACCCAAAAACCGGCGTATATCTCTATATAGCATAACCGAGCATATACCCAAACCAGACGTATATCTCTCAAGCCAAAGCATATGTAGTATATCTATCGTGGCAACGATCCCAGCCAAAGCATATACCACACCAGGCATATCTATCAAGGCAATGATCTCACCAAAGCATATACACATATCTATCAAGGCATCCATCCCAATCATATGAAATCCATGTATGCACATGCATATGATACTACCAATCATATGACACAAAGATAACATAAATCATATGATATTAAAACCATAACATCATCATCACATAATATCTATACTCCGTACGTCAACACGTACCTGTAAAGCGACACAAACCAGATAAATCAGTCGTCAATGGTTAATTGCCTCTTTGCCCTGTCCCCTGTGATGACGCTACAAGCACATGAACAATATACCATGTTATAAGAGGCTTCAAAAATAAATGCTACAAAAATATAACATTTTTCATAATTTCCAAGGCACCGATCGATCGCTACACTTGCCGATCGATCGCCAAAACTTTCTGTCTCCTCGCGATCGATCGCAACTACTTGGCGATCGATCGCCAAAGTGTTCTATTGATCGCGATCGATCGCCACATTTTCACCGATCGATCGCTACATGTATAAACCGCCTTATATTTTACCCTGTCTCGGCGATCGATTGCCACAAAGCTTGCGATCGATCGCCGATGTCCAGAAAGTTCAGAACATGGCGATTTTGAGCTTATCTTCCTAGCTCTTCTCCAACAACTCGAAATTTAACATGTAAACAAGTTTCATGCATTCTCTACTACCATAACAACATGTTTCCACCATCTTAGAATCCAATTCTTGGCATATAAACATGTTATAATTCTTCACATGAACATGTTATATTCCACTTCTCATACATCAACTTCAAGTACATAATTCAAGTGTAAAACCATGAATTCCTTACCAAGATATTAAGAAGGCACTTCACACAACTTCCTAGCTCAATTTACAAGTGAATCCCAAGCTCAAACCACAAAGAACTTGAAAGAGATGGAGAGGAGCTTGGTAGAGATTTGTAGGTGTAAAATGGTGTATTGTGAGTTTAAGTTCATTAATCCCCTTAATATAGCCACTTGTTATAATACCATGCCAATTAACATAAACATGTAAATCCAAACTCAAATTCACATGCTAATGCAACTTTAAATGAAAGGCAAAGGCATATGAAATTCAATTCAAATGCAAGTCCAACTCACATTAACTTCACATGCATATTCACATGCCTACTAGTTCATGTTGCTTGATATACCACTACACTTGATTTCATTCAAGTCATTTCTATGCACTACATCTTGTGCATCATGTTTCTTTCCTTGTCATATATCTAATATTCATTTCATGTATGTGAGTATTACCCTCGGTTCAACCCGAACCCGAGTCCACATCGTACCGTAATTATTCAAAATTACACCATAACAAATCGAGGCATTACAATTCTCCCCCACTCATTGAATTTCGTCCTCGAAATTGCATATACAACCTATGAATCTCATGTATCATATGAATCACATACAAAAGGCCATAAGCTTCAACCCTATTAGCAATACTACAAGGATTAATCACATAGTGGCAAATAAGCTTTGCACAAACATGCATTATAAATGCAACATTATTTGACTGCCGGAACAAATAATCAAAAGTAAATCTGCTACATACTCAACATGCTCAACTAGCAGATACTTACCAAATTAGCAGTATAAGAAATCAAATGCAAACATACCAGACATTGCACTTTGGATTTTACTGCATACTCATGTTCTCGCATACCACGTATACCAGCTTGTTACTATTTGCGTTTTGTCCACGTAGCCATATGCTCACAACACTCTACACCAGTCAGGCATAGATAGTATGTATATCTTGTTGTAAAACCATCAACAGACAAACATTTCACTAGTATCAGTGAATACTCCAGAAATCATGTCCGAATATTGGCACATATACAGATCCTGTTATACACAATAGTAGCCATCAAATTGACTTGAGCTCATACAACTCATTGTACGGTGAATACCCATACCCAAGTCACTGCCCACTCACATTCCTGCTGGATGCCTCCAATTCATCCCCAATGGAGCATCTGTTCGTCTAATGTCTAATACATCCGTCCCTCCTTGGACAACTAGTCACCATATAGTCATACAGTCAATGGTTCAAATCCTGGTATTACACCTTTTCCATACACCTTATGCCACACTTTATAAACACAGCAACACACATACCCGCATTGTGTATTGTATAACGGTTTAGAATGTTTCCTTTCGTCTGTACTCCTGTGTAAGCCTACGTAGAATGTCGAGATCAGCAAGATACTCTAAACCAAGTACCTCGGTCCTTATCACATTCAGATTCTACACATCCAAATGTGTACACAAAGTTGTATTATAGTATGTAATTACACAATGTGATAGATACAACATATCCATCTATCATTTGCATACTAATCTCCCATGCCAGACTTCTCAGTCTAGATTAAACACTGGACACGATACCAGTCCAGAACAAGAAGCACTCCACATCACACTCATATGTCATCAATGCATAATGTACACCAAAGTCATGTCCAATACATATGTCCATATGAGTATATGGTAATCTCACCCAATGACTATGGTCTCATCGAATTTATCCATACCATTTGCGTGGTTCAATATTCCCTGTCCTGACCCCTGTACCGGAAATATCAGTCTTTGTACCAACTATTTCCCCCAAGACTACCATCTTGAGTATGACAAGCTTTTACAACGAGTCCTTACTTTCTATTCACTGTTCCCTGTAATGATCAACACAAAAACATCATGTAGCAGTGGAAACCAACACGTTTTCCACGCATGTGCAATTCACTTGCTACATGGCTTACGCCAACAAGTCCCACACATCACAGGTACCTGATCACTCATTCCGTTCTGTTTCAAGAACCTATCCATACGGATTATCATATCACCCGGATAGATCATACAATCGAAGATATCACCCGACTATATCACATGATCGAATATATCACTCAGATATATCACATGATCGCATATAGTACATAATCGAAATCAACAGGTATCTACCTCGCCTATTGGAATGTATATTCTGATAAACATGACTGCTCCCAGCAAATCGTTATCACCTCTGGTTCATGAAGGAATAGCCAATCCAACAATCCATGGAAGGTAACAAATTCCAACTCAACTGCAATCACACAATCCTCACATTCTTGTTGACATGAATGCCAATCAAATTACCATCCCACTCATGGTCATTCTGGCACTATGACTCTGCAATCGGACCCAAAAGAATTGTCATATCATATATACCTTCACAATACTGTAACCGTATTTGTGACTAGTACACCTTCTGTGTACAATCAAAGGATACCATATAGCAAAATACCATTCACCATCTGGTATATGTCAAACCAGTCTCATATCGTATCACTAGAACATGACACATACTTCAATGCCATACACATATGTGTACGAACAAGCTCAAAAGATAATTCATTTCATGGACAAATCAAGTCCCATCACACTACTTCATACGTGTGAGTTTCTTCAACCTTCTCATAACCATCTGTGATTCATCAACCACCACATGGTTTAGCATATCCACTATTCATTAACCATGACATGGTGTAGTATACCAACCATACTGTTTCCTCATGAAACATATTCGCAGACTGTCCATCAATAGATATCAACTCAACATCTATCGATCACCAAATGTAAACCAATCAACTATGCAAACCAATCACATGACGAGGTCGGCATATGACTATATGAATATTATGTCAAACGCAGAGTACCATCAAAACACAACGGAAACTCTGATTGCATCAGCACTACAGTCGCAGTGTACAAGCAATCTACGGAAACTCAAACGTCCTTATCAATCTGGATAACTTGGACATTCAACATCATATTTGTGAACCATACATCATAGCCACCAAGCTATGTTATCATACAATAATTCACACTCAATGCTTACCGGATACTCACATTGCCAACCAATCTCTGTTGGTCTCCCGTGAACAGATCACACGACTGTCATGTAAGAATCCAGAATATGACAAGATGTCAACACAATTCCACTAAAAAATCAGTTTACGGATGTCTATCATGACGTCCTTTTCTGTATCCAGAAGCCATACCAGCATCCAATGCTCTCAGTAACAACACAGATACCCACACGCTGTTCAAAGCAGACCAAATCAATTTCAACCTCATCAATACAGTTCACAAACAGAACTAGCTGTTCATATGCAACATCCCATACACAACGATATGCACGTGAGGTATCTCGTGTCAATCAAAGGCACTCATGGTTGCTACACATATCACATATCATACGGACAACCTTAGAACTCGGACGGAGTTCACATCAACACAATGATATCCATTCCCATCACCATACACGAGCCAGATATACTACATGGCTTCCTAGCACCATGTATGTCCCAGTACAGCTATCACAAAGATCACATGTGCAGGCGTCACACCAATATTGCATCACTGCAATCTCCGCCGGTACTCATTTTCTTTCAATCTGAAAGACTTCCATGCTCAAATCCATATGATACAACAAGAACGAACACAAGAAGCTACTACACAGAAAGGATCACACAGTCCGTTAACCAGTCACCAAACACAAGTGACTTGAACGACATCAACTGATAACAGTCGAACATACTGCGGTTGTACCGCTCCATCAATACGCCTCAGCGCCACTATCATTGAACTTTCCCAAGTTCATGTTCCTTGCCAACTCCATGACAACAAACATAAAGTTCAACACACACATACACACCAGAGAACCATACACAGATGATACCCTGACAAGATAATGTGCACTACCGTGATCTCACAAATCACCAATTACCGCTGTGGAATACAATAATAAAGAATACGATTATTCTACACCAATCTCACATTCGCTACATGTACCATCTGAGTACCACAAGTAACCCATGTCTGCATCATCTCCCAATGTAAACACACTGCGTTAGCCATACTATCCACAGATCAAGAGCAAAGTATGACATTTCCATGCAGGCCATACATGTCGAACTGACAATGCAACCACAGATTGCAATATCAAGAATTGCCCCTGAACTAGATACAGTGATCAATAACCTGTATCTGCACTTCCATTCTCACATCATGTGTCAACGGCCAGTCCATCATTAGGTTGGATACACAATCTCATGCAGGCTGACTTTGCACATGGAGCTGATATCAAGCTTTGCTTTTCACGCTCCAACCACTGTACAACTTACTCCTCCAATTCGGTATCGACCTACATACCATTACCACGGAATCAGTGGAATAGCTCCCGCGAAACATATCATGTTTCCCCCAGCCAAATGATAGTACAGAAATCCGGTATACCAATCACGGTACACCTACAACCTCACTTATGCCACACGCATAAGGATGTAGACCAAGCCAAGTCATACTATCATCCTGCAAACAAGGGTTAACAATAACAGATACAAATTCAAAGCATGTTCCCAGACACTATATCATCAGTATCACATGCCTGTAAGTGATTAACTCCCTAACTCACTTCCTCTACCCTTGTTCATCCCGTTCTCGAACCACTGCTCTGATACCACTAATGTGGCGTCCTCGTTACTTAATCCATTATGTATCAATTAAGCATACATACGTGAGTCTGAATTAAGTAAAAACATGCACTGATTAAGAGTATCTTACTAGTTAAGTTGTTACAAGATTATAAATACCTAACCAACTATACATCACATGTATCACATGTACAAGTAATAACCTAATCCAAGATTACTCCTAAGAAGTGGTTCAGCTCGCAGCGGAAATTGACTCACATCCCGTCTCCCCACGTCTATAAGTCCCTACAGAAACATTCACAACGTGAGTATAGATACACCACTATCTCAGTGCAATATCAAAACAAATACATTAATGATAAAGCACAATAACAAACATCAAATGTGAATGCTCTGTATCATGCATCAACAAATGCATTATGTCATGACATGTCTCAACAATCACCCTATTATCACGAGCCCCATATGATATGCCTATTCAGCTCAATATGTCAGTGGAACCACATCACATCTTCATATTAGCAGCACATATCATAGTACCATACTCATTTGTGATAATAGCCAGAGCATATACCCAAAAACCGGCGTATATCTCTATATAGCATAACCGAGCATATACCCAAACCAGGCGTATATCTCAAATACATAACCGAGCATATACCCAAACCAGGCGTATATCTCTCAAGCCAAAGCATATGTAGTATATCTATCGTGGCAACGATCCCAGCCAAAGCATATACCACACCAGGCATATCTATCAAGGCAATGATCTCACCAAAGCATATACACATATCTATCAAGGCATCCATCCCAATCATATGAAATCCATGTATGCACATGCATATGATACTCCCAATCATATGACACAAAGATAACATAAATCATATGATATTAAAACCATAACATCATCATCACATAATATCTATACTCCGTACGTCAACACGTACCTGTAAAGCGACACAAACCAGATAAATCAGTCGTCAATGGTTAATTGCCTCTTTGCCCTGTCCCCTGTGATGACGCTACAAGCACATGAACAATATACCATGTTATAAGAGGCTTCAAAAATAAATGCTACAAAAATATAACATTTTTCATAATTTCCAAGGCACTGATCGATCGCTACACTTGCCGATCGATCGCCAAAACTTTCTGTCTCCTCGCGATCGATCGCAACTACTTGGCGATCGATCGCCAAAGTGTTCTGTTGCTCGCGATCGATCGCCACATTTTCACCGATCGATCGCTACATGTATAAACCGCCTTATATTTTACCCTGTCTCGGCGATCGATCGCCACAAAGCTTGTGATCGATCGCCGATGTCCAGAAAGTTCAGAACATGGCGATTTTGAGCTTATCTTCCTAGCTCTTCTCCTACAACTCGAAATTTAACATGTAATCAAGTTTCATGCATTCTCTACTACCATAACAACATGTTTCCACCATCTTAGAATCCAATTCTTGGCATATAAACATGTTATAATTCTTCACATGAACATGTTATATTCCACTTCTCATACATCAACTTCAAGTACATAATTCAAGTGTAAAACCAGGAATTCCTTACCAAGATATTAAGAAGGCACTTCACACAACTTCCTAGCTCAATTCACAAGTGAATCCCAAGCTCAAACCACAAAGAACTTGAAAGAGATGGAGAGGAGCTTGGTAGAGATTTGTAGGTGTAAAATGGTGTATTGTGAGTTTAAGTTCATTAATCCCCTTAATATAGCCACTTATTATAATACCATGCCAATTAACATAAACATGTAAATCCAAACTCAAATTCACATGCTAATGCAACTTTAAATGAAAGGCAAAGGCATATGAAATTCAATTCAAATGCAAGTCCAACTCACATTAACTTCACATGCATATTCACATGCCTACTAGTTCATGTTGCTTGATATACCACTACACTTGATTTCATTCAAGTCATTTCTATGCACTACATCTTGTGCATCATGTTTCTTTCCTTGTCATATATCTAATATTCATTTCATGTATGTGAGTATTACCCTCGGTTCAACCCGAACCCGAGTCCACATCGTACCGTAATTATTCAAAATTACACCATAACAAATCGAGGCATTACAATTCTCCCCCACTCATTGAATTTCGTCCTCGAAATTGCATATACAACATATGAATCTCATGTATCATATGAATCACATACAGAAGGCCATAAGCTTCAACCCTATTAGCAATACTACAAGGATTAATCACATAGTGGCAAATAAGCTTTGCACAAACATGCATTATAAATGCAACATTATTTGACTGCCGGAACAAATAATCAAAAGTAAATCTGCTACATACTCAACATGCTCAACTAGCAGATACTTACCAAATTAGCAGTATAAGAAATCAAATGCAAACATACCAGACATTGCACTTTGGATTTTACTGCATACTCATGTTCTCGCATACCACGTATACCAGCTTGTTACTATTTGCGTTTTGTCCACGTAGCCATATGCTCACAACACTCTACACCAGTCAGGCATAGATAGTATGTATATCTTGTTGTAAAACCATCAACAGACAAACATTTCACTAGTATCAGTGAATACTCCAGAAATCATGTCCGAATATTGGCACATATACAGATCCTGTTATACACAATAGTAGCCATCAAATTGACTTGAGCTCATACAACTCATTGTACGGTGAATACCCATACCCAAGTCACTGCCCACTCACATTCCTGCTGGATGCCTCCAATTCATCCCCAATGGAGCATCTGTTCGTCTAATGTCTAATACATCCGTCCCTCCTTGGACAACTAGTCACCATATAGTCATACAGTCAATGGTTCAAATCCTGGTATTACACCTTTTCCATACACCTTATGCCACACTTTATAAACACAGCAACACACATACCCGCATTGTGTATTGTATAACGGTTTAGAATGTTTCCTTTCGTCTGTACTCTTGTGTAAGCCTACGTAGAATGTCGAGATCAGCAAGATACTCTAAACCAAGTACCTCGGTCCTTATCACATTCAGATTCTACACATCCAAATGTGTACACAAAGTTGTATTATAGTATGTAATTACACAATGTGATAGATACAACATATCCATCTATCATTTGCATACTAATCTCCCATGCCAGACTTCTCAGTCTAGATTAAACACTGGACACGATACCAGTCCAGAACAAGAAGCACTCCACATCACACTCATATGTCATCAATGCATAATGTACACCAAAGTCATGTCCAATACATATGTCCATATGAGTATATGGTCATCTCACCCAATGACTATGGTCTCATCGAATTTATCCATACCATTTGCGTGGTTCAATATTCCCTGTCCTGACCCCTATACCGGAAATATCAGTCTTTGTACCAACTATTTCCCCCAAGACTACCATCTTGAGTATGACAAGCTTTTACAACGAGTCCTTACTTTCTATTCACTGTTCCCTGTAATGATCAACACAAAAACATCATGTAGCAGTGGAAACCAACACGTTTTCCACGCATGTGCAATTCACTTGCTACATGGCTTACGCCAACAAGTCCCACACATCACAGGTACCTGATCACTCATTCCGTTCTGTTTCAAGAACCTATCCATACGGATTATCATATCACCCGGATAGATCATACAATCGAAGATATCACCCGACTATATCACATGATCGAATATATCACTCAGATATATCACATGATCGCATATAGTACATAATCGAAATCAACAGGTATCTACCTCGCCTATTGGAATGTATACTCTGATAAACATGACTGCTCCCAGCAAATCGTTATCACCTCTGGTTCATGAAGGAATAGCCAATCCAACAATCCATGGAAGGTAACAAATTCCAACTCAACTGCAATCACACAATCCTCACATTCTTGTTGACATGAATGCCAATCAAATTACCATCCCACTCATGGTCATTCTGGCACTATGACTCTGCAATCGGACCCAAAAGAATTGTCATATCATATATACCTTCACAATACTGTAACCGTATTTGTGACTAGTACACCTTCCGGACCCGTTATGGTCATTATGAGTTTTTGGTCATGCCGTTTGGAGTGACAAACACCCCGGCTGTCTTCATGAGCTTGATGAACCGAGTATTCCAGCCCTACCTTGATCAGTTCGCCATAGTATTTATTGACGACATACTTATCTACTCTCGGAGTGAGGAAGAGCACAAGAATCATTTGAGAGCAGTGCTTCAGATTCTTAGTGACAATCAGTTGTACGCCAAGCTCAGCAAGTGTGAATTTTGGTTGAGCAGCGTGGTGTTTTTGGGGCATGTGATCTATAGTAATGGGATATCTATGGATCCCAGGAAGGTAGAGGCAGTGATGGATTGGTCTGCGCCTACATCTGTGCCCGAGATCCGGAGCTTCCTTGGTTTAGCGGGTTATTACCGACGTTTCATCGAGGGATTCTCTAAGATCGCTAAGCCGTTGACGCAGTTGACTCAGAAAGGAGTTCCGTTCTTGTGGTCTGAGGCATGTGAGCAGAGCTTCCAAGAGTTGAAGCACCGATTGACTACAACACCTGTATTGGTGATTCCTTCGGAGAACGAGAGGTTTACTTTGTACACGGATGCTTCACTGCAGTGTTTGGGCTGTGTACTGATGCAAGATAAGCACGTGGTAGCTTATGCTTCGAGGCAATTGAAGCCTCATGAGACCAGATACCCAGTTCATGATTTGGAACTAGCGGCCATTATTTTCACTTTGAAAATTTGGCGGCATTACCTATATGATACCTCTTTTACCATTTACACGGACCATAAGAGCTTGAAGTTCCTATTCACTCAAGCGGAACTGAATATGAGGCAGAGGAGGTGGATGGACTTGCTCAAGGACTATGATTGTGAGATAGAGTACCATCCGGGGAAGGCGAACATGACAACTGATGCTTTGAGTAGGAAGGTGAAGTATACCGCGGAGGATGTTATTCAGTTATCAGCCATGATGACCTCCTGTTGTCATCTAGGATATGACTTTGTTGTAGATGCATCACCGGTTCATGTATCGACCCTGTTGGCAGAGCCGGATATCTTTTAATCTATCAGGAAGGCTCAGATGACAGACGTTGAAGTGCAGAGATGGTTATCATATTTACGTCTGGGTCAGTCATCAAAGTTTAGAGTGGCAGAAGATGGTTCTTTGAGGCTTGGTAACCGTTGGGTAGTGCCGAAGGCACCGGAGTTACGTCAAGGGATTTTACATCGTGCTCATAGCAGCAGGTTCAGTATACATCCAGGTGGGAGAAAGATGTACAAGGACTTGTGTGACCAATTTTGGTGGAGGCGAATGAAAAGAGACGTCATCGCATTTGTCAAGAAGTGGCTGATTTGTCAGCAAGTAAAAGCGAAGAGGCAGAGGCCCGGTGGCGAATTGAAGAGTTTAGAGATACCGGAGTGGAAGTGGGAACACATATCTATGGACGTCGTGACCCACTTGCCAAGAACTGCCTCGGGATTCGATGCGATCTGGGTGATTGTAGATAGGCTGACGAAGGTGGCTCACTTCATCCCTTATTGTATGTCTTTCACATACTTAAAGATGGCCCAATTGTATGTACGGGACGTAGTGAGGTTGCACGGGATTCCAGTCTCGATTGTGTCTGACAGAGACCCACGGTTCACATCGCATTTTTGGGAGGGTCTTCAATCAGCTTTGGGTACAGAGGTGAGACTGAGTACAGCTTATCACCCTCAGACTGACGGTCAGACAGAGCGTACCATACAGACGCTTGAGGACATATTGAGGGCATGTGTTTTGGAGTTCGATACCCCGTGGCAAGATTCAGTGCCACTAGTAGAGTTCTCTTACAATAACAGTTATCAGGCGAGCATTCAGATGGCTCCATTCGAAGCTCTTTACGGTCAATGCTGTAGGTCACCGTTGTACTGGGAAGACTTGACTAGTAAGACGGTCGGAGGACCGGAATTGATTCGAGAAATGGAAGAGAAAATCAAAGTGATCCGTCAGAAAATGAAAGCGGCTCAGGATAGGCAAGCGGCCTACGCTAATAAACGGCGGCGACCATTAGAATTCCAAGTAGGAGACAGGGTCTTTCTGAAAATCTCACCTTTCAGAGGTGTAGTTTGTTTCGGTATGCGCGGGAAGTTGTCTCCGAGGTATGTTGGGCCATATGAGGTATTGCAGCGCATCGGCACTTTGGCTTACCGTTTGGCTCTACCGCCGTCATTGTCTGGTATACATGATGTCTTCCATGTATCTATGTTGAGGAAGTATGAGCCAGATCCGTCTCATGTTTTGCAGCCTTCAGAGGTTCAGTTGAGTTCAGATGTATCCTATGTTGAACGGCCAGTCAGAATTCTGGATCGAGAGGATCGCAGACTTCGAAGCAAGGTTATACCGATGGTTAAGGTTCAGTGGGATCATCGGGGTGTCGAAGAGGCCACGTGGGAGACGGAACGGCATATGGTGCAGCACTACCCGGAAC
This sequence comes from Haberlea rhodopensis, assembly GCA_907163345.1. Lineage (NCBI taxonomy): Eukaryota > Viridiplantae > Streptophyta > Magnoliopsida > Lamiales > Gesneriaceae > Haberlea > Haberlea rhodopensis. The sequence continues at coordinate 748,032 of CAJQUN010000012.1, forward strand.
TATTCTCTGGTATGTGATTTATGTTTAGTTTCTTTTGGGGGTAAGTGCATGCGATTTCGAGGTCGAAATCTTATAAGTAGGGAGTATTGTGATGTCCCCGAAATGATTAATTACATTTAAGGCATTGATTATGTTCATACGATTAATTATGTGGATAATTGATTTATGTGTTGGAATTAATTATCATGTGGAAATGCTTGGTCACATGTGGGCTTGACCCGGTAGAGCATTTCAGGGTGCATGTTATGCATGTTGGGTAATTGGGCGTTTTAATGGCTTACATGTGTTGGTAGTCAATTATTTGGTGAAACATGCATTTATTTGGGATTTTGGCGCATTGTGGTGTAATGCTTTTAAAATACCATGTTGGGGTATAAAATACATCATGCTAATTGTTGGGGTACAAGTTTAATTAAAAGGTTTTTAACCCTTTACCCCACCACTTTACTTCACTTTATCTCTTTACACTCTAAATCCCCAAATCATTTCCCAAACCCTCACTTTCCCCTTCAATCTCGATTTTGGCTTCAAAGTGGACAAGAAGTTCTTGTAAAAGCCTTATTTTTGTGCTTCTTGGTAAGATCTAAGACCTAGGATGTATATATATCATTCCTTGTTGTTCTTGTAGTGTTTGGTTTGAGTTTTGAATGGTTTGGAAGGGTTTTGAAATGGGTTTGTTTGGGTTGGTGTTATTTTTGGTTGGGTGTAAGATTCTAGGGTTGTTTAATGATGTGTATTGAAGGTTTAAAGTGTATTAATGTTTTTGAGTTGTTGATATAAGTGTTGTTGAGGTTGGTGAAGGTTTTTATGTGCAAAAATGGTGATTTTCGATGTTCAGAGGCTGGCGATCGATCGCCCGTTTTTGGCGATCGATCGCGAGCCAGCAGTAGGCTCCAGAAGCCTTTGACGATCGATCGCCACTTTTGGGCGATCGATCGGTGAGGCTGGCGATCGATCGCGCCAAATGTGGCGATCGATCGCCGAAGGCCAAATTTTTCAGAACCGGACAGTGTGATCTCGCGATCGATCTGGGCATTTTGGCGATCGATCGCGAGACACACAAATGTGTGATTTGATTATTTTTTGTGGAATTTTTGGATATTGGACTATAATTGGCTTCTAATATTGATTTGTATGGTTGTGTAGAACCATCCCAAGTACCAACAAAGTCAAGGAGATAAAGTTATTCAACTTCTCCACTTTTGAGACTAAGGTACGTAGTGAGACGTACGAGCATCGGACGGTAAAATGTGTCACACCTTTGATTATGTATATCGTGGATAGTGAATCCTTACATGTGATGGTATATGTGAAATGATTGTGATATACTGTGACAATGGAATCAACTGTTGTGTTTTATTATTGTGGTAGAATTGATGAATGTTCCGGTAGCCTTTATCTCCAAGCGAGGGAGGTACTTGCCGCTGTCATATGAAGCGATGGTAGTATGATATTTGCCGCTGTCATGTCTAAGCGAGGTAACATGCCGCTGTCATTGTCGAAGCGAGGGATATCATATGATGCCGCTATATGTCGAAGCGAGGGGTCCTAAAATTCCGCTTTTGTATTGGGACCGGAACAGTCACAATTCTAGTGATTAATGTGGAATATTATGGTTATAACTGGAAACGTGTTATCGATCATTATATTGTGAACTAATGATTTTGTGCATGAGTTTATGAAACAGGAACAACAATGAAATGTGCTAATGTGGTAATTGAGGAGCATATCTATTGATCGTCTCATGCGCTTATTTATTTCATTAAGTTGGATTGTGTTAATTGATGATGTATATGCTCATGGTGAATTGTTCCTGTAGTTACACTTTTGGACCAAAGGGCTGGGGGTCGGGTTGAAGCTGTGAGCTAAAAAGGGCATGAAAGAAGATAGGATACAGGATTTTTTGGATAGTCTCTACTCTAGGAGTAGTATAATGCTATCGCTTAACATTCATTATTGGGAATGTAATTAATTCACTGTTGAAGTTTTATTTTGGCCTGTAATCTCATTAGCTCAAAACTACAACCGGAACCCTAAGAATGTCTTTAATGAATGTTTAGCCCTATTTATGTCTTGTTTTCACTGTTAAGGTAGAGAGGCCTTACACATGTGGTAGCTTATGCCTCGAGACAGTTGAAGCCACATGAGACTAGATACCCAGTTCATGATTTTGAACTGGCGGCTATTGTGTTTGCCTTGAAGATTTGGAGGCACTACTTGTATGGCACTTCGTTCACCATTTATACAGACCACAAGAGCCTGAAGTTTCTCTTCACTCAGGCCGAGCTGAATATGAGACAGATGAGATGGATGGACTTACTCAAGGACTATGATTGCGAGATTGAGTACCATCCTGGGAAAGCTAACTTGAGAGCAGACGCCTTGAGCCGGAAAGTGAGGTGTACTGCTGAGGATGTCATGTAATTATCGGCCATGATGACTTCCTACTGTCATCTGGGCTATGACTTCAATGTGGATACATCACCAGTACGTGTATCGACCTTATTAGCTGAGCCAGATGTTTATGAGAATATCAGGAGAGCTCAAAAGTCAGGTGAAGAGATACAGAGGTGGTTAGCATTGGTACGTGTTGGACAGCCATCGAAGTTCAGAATGGCTGAAGACGGTTCCTTGAGGCTTGGTAACCGATGGGTAGTTCCGAGTACGCCGGAGTTACGTCAAGGGATCCTACAACAGGCTCATAGCAGTAGGCTTACTATCCACCCGGGCGGGAGGATGATGTATAAGGATCTATGTGCTCATTTTTGGTGGAAACGGATGAAGCGAGATGTGATAGCATTCGTTAAGAGATGCTTGATCTGTCAACAAGTAAAGGCTGAGAGACAGAGGCCTGGTGGCGAACTGAAGAGCTTAGAGACGGGAATGGAATTGGGAACACATATCCATGGACTTTGTGACCCACTTGCCGAGGACTACTTCGGTTTTTGATGCCATTTGGGTGATTGTGGACAGACTGACCAAAGTGGCTCACTTCATTCCATATAGTATGACCTTCACGTATTTGAGGATGGCTCAATTATACGTTCGAGATGTGGTAAGATTGCACGGGATCCTATTTCTACAGTGTCTGATCGAGATCCACGGTTCACAGTTCATTTTTGGGAGGGTCTTCAGTCAGCTTTGGGAACTGAAGTAAGGTTGAACAAGGCTTATCATCCCCAAACGGATGGCCAGACCGAGCGTACTATACAAACGCTCGAGGACATGTTACGGGCATGTGTATTGGAGTTTGATACTTCATGGCAGGATTCTGTGGCCTTGGTAGAGTTCTCATATAACAATAGCTACCAGGCAAGCATTCAGATGGCTCCTTTTGAAGCCCTTTATGGTAGACGATGTAGATCACCGTTGTGTTGGGATGATTTGGATCGTAAATCGATCGGAGGACCGGAGTTAGTTTGGGAAATGGAAGAGAAGGTAAAGGTGATCAGGCAGAAAATGAAAGCAGCTCAGGATAGACAGGCAGCTTATGCTAATAAACGGTGGCGACCGTTAGAGTTTCTGTTGGGAGATAAGGTCTTTTTGAAGATCTCAACTTTCAGAGGTGTTGTGCAATTTGGAATGCGCGAGAAATTGTCTACGAGGTATGTTGGGACGTACGAGATCTTACAGCGCATTGGCACCTTAGCTTACCGACTGGCCTTACCACCGTCTTTGTCTGGTATACATGACGTGTTTCATGTATCTATGTTGCGGAAGTATCCATCTCATTATTACAGCCTTCAGATGTTCAGTTAGATGCTGATATGTCCTACGTGGAACGACCAGTTAGAATTCTGGATCGGGCAGATCGCAGACTTCGGAACAAAGTGATACTGATGATTAAAGTTCAGTGGGATCACAGGGGTGTCGAGGAGGCCACATGGGAGACGGAGCAACATATGGTGCATCACTATCCGGAACTATTTTCTGGTATGTAAATTATGTTTGTTTCGGATTGGTAAGTGCATGCTGATTTCGAGGGCAAAATCTTATAAGTAGGGGAGTATTGTGATACCCCCGAAATGATTATGTGCATTTGGGCATTAATGTTATGTGATGATTATGGTATTAATTTATTTGGTGTTGAATTAATAATTATGGTGAAATGCTTAGTCATGCGGTGGGCGTGACCTGGTGATGTTTTTCAGGGTGCATGTGATGCATGTTGGGAAATTGAGTTATGACATGGTTTATTTGGAGTTTTCATGCATTTTAATCGAGTAAATGCTATAAAATATCAAGTAGGGATATTTTAATACATCATGCTGAATACCGGGACATAAAATAAACCTTATCATCCAATCACCACCACACAACCCATGCCTCCACCATGTTTCGCCCATGCCTCTTCTCCACTCTCCCACCACATGATTTCTATCACAAAATCCTCCCCCTTCTCTCCTAAAAAAAAACGTCCAGCACCTAGCAAAGAGGAAGGAGAAGAAGACTTGAAATTTTGTTGTTTGATCTTGCTAAAAGTTGGAGCAGAAAGAGGGTAAGGAATCATGTGTTGTTTGGTTCAATATTTTTGGTTGAGGAGAGTTATTGTGTTGAGTAAAAATGGCATGTTTAGTTGCATTTTTGTTGAGGTTGGTTTTTGAGTAGTTTCATGGTAGTATTATGGAAGTTGTTATGCTATGAGTTGATGAAGTTTGTTGATTTGTAGTAGATGTTGAGTTAGCATGAATGGTATGCACAAAAATGGAGATTTCTCGCGTTAACAGAGCTGCTCGATCGATCGAGCATAATCCTCCGATCGATCGCGCATGGCCGAGGAAATATTTGGGAAGAAAGTGTTTGGCTCGATCTCGGTGAGGACTCCCGATCGGTCGACAAAGCTCCTCGATCGATCGGTGAGGCCACCTCGATCGATCGAGCGAGGCAGTGAGTTGGGTACCAAAAACTATCATCTCCCGGTCGATCGAGCTCGAGGTGCCGATCGATCGAGAGGCTTGCAATGTTGAAAAATATGGAATTTTGTAATGTGATGGGATTTTTGATATTGGACTATGAATTGGCTTCTAATATTGTGTTGTGCGCTTGTGGAGAGCCACCCCGTAGCAACACAACGCAGGGGATAGAGTCCTGCAACATTCCATATTTTGGAAAGGTACGTAGAGAGACGTACGGGCACCCAACCGGTAACATGTATTTTATATACTTTGGATTGTGCATTATGGATGCAAGTATATATCGGATTGTGCATTGTGGATGCAATACATGTTGAATTATGCATTGATGTTGCATATATGTATATGTTGGATACTTGGTGCATATCCCATGCGTCATGATTATATTCTAGTGATGATTTTAAATGCTTTGCCGCTGTCACTTGAAGCGATGATAGAATACTTGCCGCTGTCATATCGTAGCGAGGAAAGAATATTTGCCACTAAAATGTGAAGCGAGGGTGAATGCCCATGTCATATTTATGAGCGAGGTTATTCAATGCTGCTGATATCTCGAAGCGAGGGGTATTAGTGCCGCGGTCATGACAAGCGAGGTGCATTAAAATAAATTGTTATAACAGACTAGGGATTGGTTATTGGTGATTGGAGATAACGAAATGGTTATATGTCATGGCATTTGAAAAACCATAATATAATCCATTGATTATGAATATGAGATTATGGTACATGGACAACCAAACGGAGCATTTTAAATGCATTGGAATACAGGAAGTGCATTGTATTTTTGGTTTATGCATTTAGACTTTATAATCATATTGTGTTGAATATGGATTATTATATGCTTTGGGGGTTGTCCTTGTAGGTGCAATTTGGCATGGAGGACTAGGGTCATTGTTGATGCTTTGAGCTGTGAGGAGTGCTACTAGAATAGCAAGACAGGAAATTTTTGTATAGTTTCTACACAGGGTAGAGTAAATCTATAAACTTACATTCATTTTGATAGGAATGTAATTGATTCTTTTTTTTGGAAACTTTTTGGCACTGTAACCCTTAAGCTCAGGACATCAACATGAACTCTTACTATGATTTATGCATACTTAGTTCTCTTATTGCACTTAACCATACTTAAGGTAGAGAGGCCTTACAGAAGAACCACCTATTCTTGAACTCAAGCCTCTCCCATCACATCTCAAGTATATATTTTAGATGCGAAAAATTCATTGCCAATCGTTATTTCTTCATCTTTGATAGGTGAAAACGAGGAGAAGCTTCTTAAAGTCCTTTGGGAGCACAAGAAGGCATTTGGATGGAAGATTGCTGGCATTAAAGGAATTAGTCCGTTGATGTGCATGCATAAAATTATGATGGAGGATACATTCAAGCCCGTGGTACAACCACAATGCCGTCTCAATCCAAAAATGCAAAGAGGTAGTCAAAATCAAGGTCATTAAGGTAATAGACACAGATATTATCTATCCTATATCCGATAGTTCATGGGTAAAACCTATTCAATGTGTGCCAAAGAAGGGAGGTAATACTGTTATCCCTAATGAGAACAATGAACTAATACCTACTGGAACATTCATGGGGTGGAGAGTTTGCATTGTTATAGGAGGTTAAATGAGTCTACTCATAAAGATCACTTTCCCCTTCCCTTCATTGATCAAATGGTAGAGAGATTAGCAGGTTATGACTTTTATTGCTTCCTAGATGGGTATTCAGGGTATAATCAAATTGCTATTTCACCTGGGGACCAAGAGAAGGCTACCTTCACTTGCCCTTATGGTACATTTGCCATTAGACGAATTCCATTTGGATTATATAATGCACCTGCTACTTTTCAAAGATGCATGTTGGCCATATTTCATGAAATGATGGATGACTTTTGTGTTTTTGGATCTTCATTTGATATATGCTTATATAACTTGGCTTTGGTTTTGACGAGGTGTGAAGAAACGAATCTTGTGTTGAATTGGGGGAAGTGTCACTTCATGGTCCAAGAATGTATAGTCTTGGACACAAGATATTCAAAAAGGGTATTGAAGTGGACCGAACAAAAATCCAAGTGATACAACAATTGCCACAACCAACAACAGTGAAAGGAATCCGAAGTTTCTTAGGCCATGTTGGATTTCAGGATTTTTCAAAAATTTCTAAACCCTTATCTCATTTATTAACTAAAGATGCACCTTTTGATTTTAATTCTGATTGTGTGCAGGCATTCGAGACCCTCAAGGAGAAACTGGTAACAACACATGTCTTGGTAGCGCCTGATTGGGAGTTACCCTTTCAACTGATGTGCGATGCCAGTGACACGGCAGTAGGTGCAGTTTTAGGCCAAAGGAGGAACAAGGTATTTCATTCTATTTACTATGCTAGTCACACTTTGAATGAAGCACAATTAAATATGCCACTACGGAAAAAGAGCTTCTAGCCATAGTTTTTTGCATTCGATAAGTTCCACTCCTATCTGTGTTTAGCCAAAGTTATTATCTACACCGATCATGCTGCACTTAAGTACTTACTTGCAAAGAAAGATGCCAAACCACGCTTGATTAGGTGGATACTCTTGTTGTAAGAATTTGACTTAGAGATAAGAGATAAAAAGGGTGTAGAAAATTTTGTGTCATATCATTTGTCTAGAATTGAAAAGGGTGATGATACAACTGAGAGTGATGTGGAAGAAATTAATGAGAAATTTCCTGATGAGCAATTGTTTCACGCTGATGCTTTACCTTTGTATGCTCATTATGTGAATTATATTGCTAATGGTATTCTCCCACAAAATCTGACTTTTTATCAAAAGAATTTTTTTTTGTCTGAGGTTAAACATCTTATGTGGGAGGAGCCATACTTGTTCAAAGTTTGTGCAGATAACATGATAATGAGATGTATCCCCGAGGGGGATATGCAATCTATCTTGAAGCGGTGCCACAATGGAGAGGTAGGTGGACATTTTGGCCCAACCAAAACAGCTGCTAAGATACTTGACTCCGGTTTCTATTGGCCATCTTTGTTTAAGGATGCATTCAAGTATGTTTCCACATGTGATAGATGTCAAAGGGTCGGTAATATCTCTAGGAAGAATGAACTGCCTCTAAATAATATTCTTGAATGTGAGCTTACTGATGTGTGGGGCATAGATTTCATGGGGCCTTTCCCAAGCTCATGCTCAAATAAATACATATTTGTCGCGGGGGATTATGTGTCAAAGTGGGTAGAGGCGGAAACTTTGCGCACAAATGACAAGTAGTTGTGAAATTTTTGAAAAGAAATTTTGTTACTCGTTTTGGCACCCCTCAAGCAATCATTAGTGATGGTGGCACTCATTTGCGCAACAAACAATTTGAAAATCTTTTGAGTAAATATGGTGTCACCCACAAAGTGTCTTTGCCTTACCACCCACAAACTAGCGGACAAGTAGAGGTTTCAAACCGAGAGTTGAAACATATCCTGGAAAAGACAGTGACTCTAAGCATGAAGGATTGGTCCTTCTGCTTAGATGAGGCCTTATGGGCTATCGTACTGCTTTTAAGACACCTATTGGCACATCACGATATATGTTGGTATTTGGTAAGGCATGTCATCTCCCTGTTGAACTTGAACATAAAGCATATTGGGCTATTAAATGGCTAAACTTCGATTGTCATGGTGCAGGTGAAAAACATCTTTTACAGCTGAATGAGATGGAGGAATTTAGGAATCTGGCATATGAGAATGCCAAGATTTACAAAGAGAAAACTAAGAAGTGGCATGACTCTCATATACAAAGGAGAGAATTCAATGAAGGTGATATGGTACTCTTGTTCAATTCCAGACCGCGACTCTTTCCAGGTAAACCAGGTTCTCATTGGTCCGGATCATTCACAGTCTCCAAGATGTACCCATCCGGCGCTATTGAGGTTACCGGACCCACTAAGGGCACATTCACAGTCAATGGGCAGCAATTGAAGCACTAACACGTAAACAATGAAGTCAAGTTGTGCGCCTCTATCTCTTATTTGGACGACTGAGAAAAAGAGGTGACAGTCCAGCTTGGGACTATAAATTATCCCCGAGCCTAACTCCGTGTGTACTGCAGATGCAGAAAATGGGGTGGATCAAATTTTGGTGGGGTGGATGGAGCAAAATAAATTTTTTATTTTATGAGGGACCCCTCGATTGATCGATCAATGAAATTAAATGAGTACCAAATTTTCTAAAGAAAAAAATCTGTCTCTCTTGATTGATCGAGAGGACGAGCTCGAGAAAATTTTGTTTCTAAGAAGCGAAGTCTGTAGAACACACGCACACATTACTCGTTGTTTACAGAAAAAAAAAAAATCGCCCCTTTTCAACCCATCACCCAATTTTCCTTCCAATCCTTCCAATAACTCACACATCCCACACTATATGATGCATATATTGTTCTAATTACGATTTTGTTCACAGATCTGGAGATTCAAAGCTGATTTGGAGCAAATACATCCCAAGGAGGAAGGTCAAGCCAAGTCTACAACATCCTCATAATTTTAGAAATTTTTATGGTATTTGGCTTAAACTTTCTGGCATATTGATAGTCAAATGCATAATCCTGTTTCGGACACACAAAGTTTAGATCTTTGGTGGTTATTTGGTGGAATTGAGGTATTAGAATAGGTGAGTTTGGGGGAATTGGTGAATATATTGAATTGATTGGAGCTTAGTTGTTGCTAGTGGGAAATTTTTGCTGTGAATTATTATCTGTTGTTTGGATTGGAGCAAAGTGGTTTGTGGATTGAAAAAAGAGATGGCTCCCAAGAAAAAACAAAAGCAAGCCGCGTCTTCTTCGTAAACATTTGACGAGCTTAGATTTGTCAACCAAGTAGTGGCGGATTTATATCATAGCTACCATCGGAAACCACTCAGTCGCAAAAGGGGAATGAACATAAACACTATTGAATGCCCCGTGATTCAAGAAGCACGACGAAGAGGTGGTTTGGATTCATTCAACAACCAGTTGATGCAGTGGTCCCTCTTGTGAGGGAATTCTATGCTAACTTAAGGACTCTCCGCCAAGGTCCAACTAGTTCTGTGCATGCATGGGGAAAAAATGTTGAGTTTAGTCACTTTGAAATCAATAACCACTATCGGTTGCCTTCAATCAAGCATAGTAAATACAACGCCTTCATCAATGTTCTAGTCGACTATGATGAGGTACTTTCTATTATCAGCGTTGAGGGGACAGAGTGGCAAATGACCAACCACGGAGAACCTCAGTTAGTCCTTAAAAAACAGTTGAAACCGGAGGCACAAACGTGGTTATCTTTCATAGCTGCAAGGGTCATGCCATCGACCCACAATTCCGAAGTCACCAAAGACAGAGCTGCCTTGGTACATGCCATCCTCACTGGGAAAACCGTGGACCTAGGGGATATCATAAATGATCATATCCGAAGCATCAGAATGTGTCTGCCCACTTAAGCATTACTGTTTCCCTCTATCATCACTGCCATGTGCAAGAAACATGGAGTTGAATGGGGAGCCGATGAAGAACTCCTACCACCCAACCCATAGCCATTGATGGACCACCACCTCTTACTTGCCGACGTAGGGTACATCCACGACCTTTGAGCAGCCGTCCTACTGGACCATCATCATCTCCCACTGTAGCACCTACCTCTGTCACAATGGACTCCCTACACCGAGATCTCCAAGATATACGCCTGGAACAGAGGGACATCCAAAATGAACAAAGGGACATCGAAATGAACAAAGGGAAACCCATTTTGACCAACAACAGATGAATCAATGCCACATGGAGTTCATGCAATATCAATTTGCATGGAACACTGATAAGTGTGATTTTTACACTTAATTTGATATAAGATTAGGGGTGTTTTAGTAGTGATTCTTTGGTATATATTTATATATTTCAGGAATCCAGGTCTAAATGCATAAAAGTGGAGGAAATAGGCTTAAAATGATGAAAAATGATCAAACTGAGCAAACATGGAAAAGGAGGGACGAAATCGTAATTTGCTGAAAATCAGAGGAACCGATCGATTGCTTCAAATGAGATTATAGATCGCCTCGAGGCAATAGCAAAATGCGATGGATCGCTTCATTTGAAGTGATCGATCGCCTCTACTCAGAAATTTCATGATTTTGTTTCCATCTTGGTTATTTGGTGTCCAAACTTGGTGAAACTTCTCATACCATAAATATGGATTACCATGGACATTTTTGGGACTTTTGGCTCATATTAAACCCTACAAACTCAGCCACCATCACTCTCCTTCATCTCCAACCATCCATACACCATAACCATTGAAGAGAAGACACATCGGAAGAGACGAGATGACGGAGTAACGCAAGGAGTCAACGCCTCTCGTTATTTCCGTATTTCTAACTCTCATTCTATATTTTCATTAGATTTTAATGTTTAGAATGTTGCAAAACATGTTTATGCATTGTTATTTGATGAAGATTGTTGGTTATGTTTGTTATCAAGACTTAGGGGATCCTTTGTATGAACCCATGATTTAAATTGAATGTTGTGATTGATTCTTATATATTTAAGTGCATAGATCATTGTTTTCATGCTTTTAAGGGTTTGGCCATCCATGAATGATAGTAAATTACAATTGAGATCGAGAGATAAAATTGTGATTCGATATAGTAATTTATACCGTGGATTTCAGACCGATATCGAGAGATGAAGTCAAATACATGTGTGATAGCTATAGATATCTAGTAATCAAAAGCTAGAAGTTTTCATAGATCAACTTACAATATTAATTGTTCAATAAGGATACGGGAGTAGCTTATTGCAACGTTAGTATTAGATTTGTTATAGCCGGACCAAGGTATAATATGTGCTTTATGAAAACTCATCACCTTAGATTGTTTGAATTAATTCTTAACTAATAGGTGAATTGTGGGAGATTACATAGGTGAACCGAAAGTCTTGATAATTGTTTCTTTTGATCTTATTCTTATTCATCACTGTTTGCTTGGGTTTATATTGAGTTAATTAGTCAATTTAGTTAATTAATCACCATCAGTTATCGTAGACTAAATATAGTTAAACTAGTGGAGTTTGATAATTATTTCCTAGTCCTCGTGGGATCGACAATCCGTACTTTTCATATCATTATACTAAAACTTGACACCGTTCACTTGCGGTACACAATCGCTACACTGAAAAATACTGTTTAAAATAATAGCGATCAAACACTGCCTTGACAAAGGGGTTTCCCGGATATTTCCTTCCCACCATAGCCAGATTTTTCACCATACCAGCCGGATGAGCCGTACCACCCAGTACCCCCACCAGAGCATGATGAGGATGACGATCACTGATGATCGTCGTCAAGGTATGTTTTTGTTATTGCACTTATTGATTACTGTACATTGAGAGCAATGCACGTACTAAGTTTGGTTGGGGGGGGGGGGGGTGGTGTTTACTGATAGCTACTGTGTCTGTTATTTCTGTTGACTGATTTGTTCTTGCATGCTTCTATCTATCATGGGACTAAGTTGTTCTTGAGCACATCTGAATATTTTTTTTTTTTGTGGAAAAAGAGTTCAACTTTAAGAAATAAATGAATTAGACTTGCATTTGTATTACATGATGAGATTAATCCCCATCTCAACTAGAGTCTTGAAATTTTTTTACTTGTTTGTGAATATCCTTGGTTGAGTTAATGCTTCAAAATTGAGGAATATTATGGGCACTTTTGAGTCCTGATTGAGTGAAGTATATGTTGGAAAGTGAAAATTTTGTTAACTATGATTTGTCTTGAGCATCTTAGAGCACTCTAGAACCTATTTGAGGGCACTTTAAGGAAAAATTTTATAATTAAGAACTTGACTTGGGCATGATTTAGGTGATCGTTGGAACATTTGAGCTGTAAGGACCCTAATCCTTAAGTGCGGAAAGAAGGCATAATAGAGCTAATAACAATGATCAGAGTATAATAAACAAGTGGAGTCTATGAGCTTAAGCATTTACATGCCAAAATAAAGGACTACCAAAAGGATTAATTACATTCCAATCAATGAATGTGTTTAGCTATAGTTCAAACTACTCCTAGAGTAGGCACTATACGAAATAATCCTGTCCTTTCATCCTCAAAAGAATGCTTCACAAAGCTCACGACCTCACCCCGTTCAAGCCCTTCTATCATGCCAAAAAGGTACCTACAAGGACAACCCCCAAACATGAGCAATAATAATCATTCATATTCAACACAATATGAAGATAAAGCGTAAATGCATAATCAATATAAAAACACAACATGTCATGACATATACCAGCTGATCAATAACCAATACTGATCCCCAATCCCTAGTCTGTCCATCACAATGTATTTTAATGCCCCTCGCTTATTTACATATGAGCGGCATATGATAACCTCGCTTCAACGGACTGCGGGACTCCCACCCCTCGCCTCTCGTTGAGCGGCAAATACCCTTTCCTCGCCCCATATGATAACCACGCTCAAATGTGACATGCGGCGCTCCCACCCCTCGCTTCACATTTAGCGGAACCAAACCAAATAGCGGCAAGCATTAAAATCATCAAGGGATGACCACGACTCATGGGATGTGCACCAATAATCATATGCATCTATAAACATCATGCATAACATGTATTTGCATCCACAATGCAATATCATATATATACTTGCATCCACAATGCATAAACAATAAGTATATAAGATACATGTACCGTTGGGGTGCCCGTACGTCCACTACGTATTGGTCCGGCTTCAATTCCTCGGTCTTGTTGCTACCTGGGATGGTTCTACACAATCACACAACCCCATATTAGAAGCCAAATAATAGCCAAATACCAAAAATTTGACAAAATAAACCATTTTCCAAAATTCCATAGGCGGCGATCGATCGCTTCCCATAGGCGATCGATCGCCTCAAAATTTACACAGCGGCGATCGGTCGCCCCAAACATGGCGATCGATCGCCATTCCTTTGAAAAATCTACCGCCTCTCGGCGATCGGTCGCCTCATAACAGGCGATCGATCGCCTAACCCGAAATTTTGGTACTGCCTTGCGGCGATCGATCGCCCCATTTCAGGCGGTCGATCGCCTCGCACAGACTCGCGATTTTTCACCATTTTTGCATACCAAAACCTTCCAATCCATCCCAATACTCAAACCAACCAACCAACAACATAAATATCAACATGGACCACCAAAACATACTTCAAAACAAGTATAAATCCAACCTTTAAACAAACCCACAACAACCCAACAAAACCCATTTTAAAACCCTTCAAAATCAACCCAACTCAAATAAAACCTTACAAAAAGCAATAATGAGGTATCCATACCTCTTGGGGACCTCAAATCACCCAACAATCTTCCACAAATCAAAGTTTGTAAGGACTCCTCTTCACCTCAAAGGTGGAACTCGAAAATAAGGGAAAGGGAAGGGTTTGTGGATTTGATTTTTTTGTAAAGGTAAAGTGATGGATGATAAAGGTGGGGTTTGGGTATATAAGAGGTGGGTTTTAATTAAAATGCACACCAACAATTCCATGGTGTATAAAACATCCCAACATGATATTTTTCAAAGCATTTACTCAAAATGCACCAAATACCATTTAAACACATGATTTCTAATAAATTGCTACCAAAGGCAAATAAATCATGCTTCCAATAATATTTACCCAACATGCACCACATGCACCCTGAAATGCAACCCCGGGTCACCCTATCCACATGACCAAGCATTTCCATAAGGTAAATAAATTCCAACACATAATTAATGACTACCATAATTAATCATATAATCACAATTAATGCACCAAATTGCAATTAACCATTTCGGGGACATCACAATACTCCCCTACTTATAAGATTTCGTCCTCGAAATCACATGCACTTACCCCAAAAGGAAACTAAACATAAACTCATACCAGAGAATAGTTCCGGGTAGTGCTGCACCATATGATGCTCCGTCTCCCACGTAGCCTCCTCGACACCTCTGCGATCCCACTGAACTTTGATCATCGGTATCACTTTGTTCCGAAGTCTACGGTCTGCTCTGTCCAGAATTCTAACAGGCCGTTCCACATAAGATACATCTGATTCCAACTGAACTTCGGAAGGCTGCAACACATGAGACGGATCCGGCTCATACTTCCACAGCATCGATACATGAAACACATCATGTATACCAGATAAAGAAGGTGGCAAGGCCAGACGGTAAGCTAAGGTGCCAATGCGCTGTAAAATCTCGTACGGTCCAACATACCTCGGAGACAGTTTCCCGCGCATCCCAAATCGCACAACGCCTCTGAAAGGCGAGATCTTCAAAAAGACCTTATCTCCCAACTGAAATTCCAACGGTCTCCGCCATTTATTTGCATAAGCAGCCTGTCTGTCCTGAGCCGCTTTCATTTTCTGCCTTATTGTCTTTATCTTTTCTTCCATTTCCCAAATCAACTCCGGTCCTCCGACCGATTTGCGGTCCAAATCATCCCAACATAAGGGTGATCTACACCGTCTGCCATAAAGAGCTTCAAACGGAGCCATCTGAATACTCGCCTGGTAGCTATTGTTATACGAAAACTCTACCAAAGGCACTGAATCTTGCCAAGAGGCATCGAACTCCAAAACACAAGCTCTTAACATGTCCTCGAGCGTCTGAATAGTGCGCTCGGTCTGGCCATCCGTCTGAGGATGATAAGCAGTGCTCAACCTGACCTCAGTTCCCAAAGCTGACTGAAGGCCTTCCCAGAAATGAGATGTGAATCGCGGATCTCGATCTGACACTATGGAAACGGGGATCCCATGCAACCTCACCACATCTCTAATATACAACTGCGCCATCCTCAAAAATGTGAAAGTCATGCTATAGGGGATAAAGTGGGCTACCTTAGTTAATCTGTCCACAATCACCCATATAGCATCGAAGCCTGAAGCACTCCTCGGCAAATGAGTCACGAAGTCCATGGAAATGTGCTCCCACTTCCACTTCGGTATTTCCAAGCTTCTCAACTCGCCGCCAGGTCTCTGTCTCTCTGCCTTAACCTGCTGGCAGATCAAACACCTCTTTACAAAAGCGACGACATCTGATTTCATCCTTTTCCACCAAAACTGACCACGCAGATCTCTGTACATCTTTTTCCCGCCTGGGTGGATGCTAAGTCTGCTACTGTGAGCTCGCTCCAAGATCCCTCTACGCAACTCCGGCGTACTTGGAACCACCCATCGGTCACCCAATCTCAAAGACCCGTCATCGGCCACTCTGAACTTCGTCGGCTGACCAAGATGTACTAAAGATAACCACCTCTGGACCTCGTCATCTGACCTCTGAGCTCTCCGGATACTCTCATAAATATCTGGCTCAGCTAACAAAGTCGATACATACACAGGCGATGCATCAATGTCAAAATCATAGCCCAGATGGCAATAGGAGATCATCATAGCAGACAAATGGATGACGTCCTCAGCAGAACTCCTTACTTTCCGTCTCAGAGCGTCTGCTGTCAAATTGGCCTTCCCGGGATGGTACTCTATCTCGCAATCATAGTCCTTGAGTAGGTCCATCCACCTCCTTTGCCTCATGTTCAGCTCTGCCTGAGTGAATAAAAATTTGAGGCTCTTGTGGTCTGTGTATATGGTGAATGAAGTACCATATAAGTAATGTCTCCAGATCTTCAGGGCGAAGATGATAGCCGCCAATTCCAAGTCATGAACTGGATATCTGGTCTCATGCGGCTTCAACTGCCTCGATGCATAAGCTACCACATTCTTATCTTGCATCAGAACACACCCAAGGCTCTGCAGTGATGCATCAGTATACAGAACAAATCTGGAGTTCTCCATCGGGATCACTAACACTGGCGCCGTCGTCAACCGGTGCTTTAATTCCTGGAAGCTCTCCTCACAAGCTTCTGACCAAAAGAAAGGCATTCCCTTCTGGGTCAACTGAGTCAGCGGCTTGGCAATCTTCGAAAAGCCCTCGACGAAGCGTCGATAATACCCGGCCAAACCAAGAAAACTCCGAATCTCAGGCACAGAAGTGGGGGCAGCCCACTCCATCACAGCCTCAATCTTCTTGGGATCTACTGATATCCCGCTGCTCGATATGACATGCCCCAGAAACACTACACTGCTCAGCCAAAATTCACACTTACTGAGCTTAGCATATAACTGATGCTCCCTGAGAATCTGAAGCACTGTCCTCAAGTGTTTCACATGCTCCTCCTCGCTCCGGGAGTAGATAAGAATGTCGTCTATGAACACGATGACGAACTGATCAAGATACTGCTGAAACACTCTGTTCATCAGACTCATGAAGACTGCTGGAGCATTCGTCACGCCGAACGGCATCACTAAGAACTCATAATGTCCATATCGGGTCCGGAACGCTGTCTTCTGCACATCTTCCTCTCTGACCCGAATCTGATGATACCCGGATCTCAAATCAATCTTACTATACACCCTGGTACCTTGCAACTGATCAAACAGATCATCGATCCTTGGAAGAGGATACTTGTTCTTCACTGTAGCCTTGTTCAGTTGCCGGTAATCGATACACAACCGCATCGAACCGTCCTTCTTCTTCACAAAGAGAACTGGTGCGCCCCATGGCGACACGCTCGGGCGTATATATCCCTTGTCCAAGAGATCCTGCAACTGTTCTTTCAACTCTCTCAGCTCAGCCGGTGCCATCCTATAAGGTGCACGAGAGATAGCGGATGTCCCTGGCAACAGCTCGATCCCAAACTCGACTTCCCTAGCCGGTGGGAATCCTGGGATCTCTTCTGGAAATACATCGGCGAACTCTGCCACTACTGGTACATCCTCAACTCTGAGTTCTTTACTCTTCCCAGACGTGTCCACGACATAAATGAGATAGCCCGTGTGACCACGTTCCAATAACTGAGTCATCTTGATCGCTGAAATCAACGGAATCTTCGCACGAGAACCGTTGCCATAGAAAGTCCACTGACTGCCCTACTCAGGTCTGAACTTCACTGTCCTCTGTCGGCAATCTACCACTGCCTGATATCTGTTCAGAACATCAATACCCAAGATGCAGTCGAAGTCTGACATGCCCAATATGATCAAGTCTGATCTCAACTCGTTGCCCTCAAAATAAATGAGGCAGTCTTCCATAAACTGATCAGCAACAACATTCCTTCCAGTGGGTGTCGAGACAAGGAGAGGCGTGGGTAAAGAAGACGTGCGCATATGGTGTCTTTCCACAAAACCCACCGATACAAAAGAATGGGAGGCACCTGTATCGATCAAAATAAAAGCAGGGTACGTAAATAAATGACACGTACCGGCAATCACCTCCTCTGGGGCTGCCTGGGCCTGCTCCCTAGTCAGTGCATATACCTGCCCCTGGGGTGGTCCTACTGTCTGACCTCCCGATGGTCGAGGCCCCAACTGCTGCCTCTGCTGCACCGTCCTATCCTCAAACCTCGGCCTGTTGCCCTGATACTCTGACTGTCCTCCCCGAGTGGGGCAATACCGAGCTATGTGGCCCATCTTGCCACAGATATAACATGCAGACACTTGTTTGAAGAATGTGGCCCTCCACAATTGTTGCACCTTGGCTCTCCCGGCCTATCCCCTTGTGAAGATCCTCTATTGGCCGACCAGTTGCCCTTCTTGCCATCCTGCTTCTGACCAAAGTGTTTCTTTCCACCATATCGCGAAGATGAAGAGGCACCACGGGGTTTAAATGGCTCACCCCGAGGCCTCAAACTGTCATTGGTCTGCCTCTGTTGCGGTACCGGTGGTGGCATAGCGTAAGCTCCTACTCCTAGCTCAGCAAGCTCCGCTCTTGTGAGAGCATCATCAAAAGAAGTCGGGTTATTGGTGATAACCCGATCATAGAGCTCCGGTCGCAATCCCTTCATAAAATTTCTCATCTTAGCGTGCCCACTGGTGGCAATGTGGGGAACGTACCTCAGCAATGAAGAGTACCGTGTGGCATAGTCTGCCACTGACATGTTCCCTTGCCTCAAACTTGTGAACTCGTCCTCCTTTGTCTGTCTTGCTGCAGCGGAGAAATACCGGTTCAAAAATCTAGTCCTGAAGAGTGTCCAGTCAATCACAGCACCCAGTGCTCTCATTTCCATTACTGTGCTCCTCCACCACATCAGAGGTTTCTTGGCTAATTGAAACTCCGCTAGCCTCAGCCAAGCTGTCACAGCACAAGGAGCCGATACAAAGATCTGCTCAAGTCTTTCCAACCACTCTTCAGCCTCTTCTCCGGACTCTGTCCCCTCAAACCGGGGCGGATGATAAGATAGAAATTGCGTCAAGCTAATCTCACCCAGCAGCAATAACTGAACCACGGGTTCCATTCCCACAGCCGGTGGAGGTAGAGGGTTTGTCTGTCCAACACTAGCATTCATGCTCCCCATATCACCGACTTCCTCATTAGCAGCCATGCTGTAACACAAATGTTAACAACAATTCCAAAGCAATATATATGTTATGCCGTTAGATAACAGGAATGAGAATAAGCACGTTAGTATAACAGGATATACAAAATATGCACCACATGCATAAACATGCTTCAAATGTAAGCACCTAGCCAAACATGCTAAGGCTACCCTTCACTCGTTCCCGGGTTCTCTAACCACTGCTCTGATAGCACTAATGTAAGGACCCTAATCCTTAAGTGCGGAAAGAAGGCATAATAGAGCTAATAACAATGATCAGAGTATAATAAACAAGTGGAGTCTATGAGCTTAAGCATTTACATGCCAAAATAAAGGACTACCAAAAGGATTAATTACATTCCAATCAATGAATGTGTTTAGCTATAGTTCAAACTACTCCTAGAGTAGGCACTATACGAAATAATCCTGTCCTTTCATCCTCAAAAGAATGCTTCACAAAGCTCACGACCTCACCCCGTTCAAGCCCTTCTATCATGCCAAAAAGGTACCTACAAGGACAACCCCCAAACATGAGCAATAATAATCATTCATATTCAACACAATATGAAGATAAAGCGTAAATGCATAATCAATATAAAAACACTTCCTGTTTTCCCATGCATTTCAAACGCTTCCCGTTTGGTTGTCCCTGTACCATAACTCATGAGTATAATCAACAGATTATTTTTAATGGCCAAAACATGTCATGACATATACCAGCTGATCAATAACCAATACTGATCCCCAATCCCTAGTCTGTCCATCACAATGTATTTTAATGCCCCTCGCTTATTTACATATGAGCGGCATAGGATAACCTCGCTTCAACGGACTGCGGGACTCCCACCCCTCGCCTCTCGTTGAGCGGCAAATACCCTTTCCTCGCCCCATATGATAACCACGCTCAAATGTGACATGCGGCGCTCCCACCCCTCGCTTCACATTTAGCGGAACCAAACCAAATAGCGGCAAGCATTAAAATCATCAAGGGATGACCACGACTCATGGGATGTGCACCAATAATCATATGCATCTATAAACATCATGCATAACATGTATTTGCATCCACAATGCAATATCACATATATACTTGCATCCACAATGCATAAACATAAGTATATAAGATACATGTACCGTTGGGGTGCCCGTACGTCCACTACGTACCTTTCCAAAAGTGGAATTGGTCCGGCTTCAATTCCTCGGTTGTGTTGCTACCTGGGATGGTTCTACACAATCACACAACCCCATATTAGAAGCCAAATAATAGCCAAATACCAAAAATTTGACAAAATAAACCATTTTCCAAAATTCCATAGGCGGCGATCGATCGCTTCCCATAGGCGATCGATCGCCTCAAAATTTACACAGCGGCGATCGGTCGCCCCAAACATGGCGATCGATCGCCATTCCTTTGAAAAACCTACTGCCTCTCGGCGATCGGTCGCCTCATAACAGGCGATCGATCGCCTAACCCGAAATTTTGGTACTGCCTTGCGGCGATCGATCGCCCCATTTCAGGCGGTCGATCGCCTCGCACAGACTCGCGATTTTTCACCATTTTTGCATACCAAAACCTTCCAATCCATCCCAATACTCAAACCAACCAACCAACAACATAAATATCAACATGGACCACCAAAACATACTTCAAAACAAGTATAAATCCAACCTTTAAACAAACCCACAACAACCCAACAAAACCCATTTTAAAACCCTTCAAAATCAACCCAACTCAAATAAAACCTTACAAAAAGCAATAATGAGGTATCCATACCTCTTGGGGACCTCAAATCACCCAACAATCTTCCACAAATCAAAGTTTGTAAGGACTCCTCTTCACCTCAAAGGTGGAACTCGAAAATAAGGGAAAGGGAAGGGTTTGTGGATTTGATTTTTTTGTAAAGGTAAAGTGATGGATGATAAAGGTGGGGTTTGGGTATATAAGAGGTGGGTTTTAATTAAAATGCACACCAACAATTCCATGGTGTATAAAACATCCCAACATGATATTTTTCAAAGCATTTACTCAAAATGCACCAAATACCATTTAAACACATGATTTCTAATAAATTGCTACCAAAGGCAAATAAATTATGCTTCCAATAATATTTACCCAACATGCACCACATGCACCCTGAAATGCAACCCCGGGTCACCCTATCCACATGACCAAGCATTTCCATAAGGTAAATAAATTCCAACACATAATTAATGACTACCATAATTAATCATATAATCACAATTAATGCACCAAATTGCAATTAACCATTTCGGGGACATCACATGAGCCTTTCAAGCCTACCATGTCTATATTTACCTCTAGTGTCCACTTTTGAGCTTAACTGAAAAAGAATGAATCAACCAACATTCGACTTTTGTTGCTGAAACTCATTATATCTACCTTTAATTGAGCCTAAAAATTTTTATCCCTACCTTAAGGGAGTATAATGAATTTCATGAGCGTACTTGTTTTGGGCTATTATGTTATTCACGTACTATGTTCTGGCTATTATAAGAAAAAATCAATGCCTATTGAAAAAGGAAAAAAGAAAGTCATAGTGAGATAACAACATAGTTACGTTATGATGAACCATGTGAGGGTCCTACATTGACCATGTTCCGTAAAATCTAATAAAACCCATGGTCATCAAAGTATTAAGAAAAAAAAAGGGAGGAGATTGAAGATGTACTAAGATGAAATTTACAAATTATACTCTCTTTTTTGAATTCCCTACATTTTCTTTGAAACCGACACCAAATACCTGACATTATAAGCTTAAAAAGACCTTCTGATCCAAGTCGAGGGAATAATTACATTAGTGGAGAACTGATTGAAAGTAGGCTTATGGAGTGCTTGATAATAATCTTGACTTTGAGTTTATTAGCATTATTTGATCTTGAAGATATGTAGGAAACTCAAGATTGACAATAGCACACACTCACGTTCCGATTTTGAGATGTATTGCTTGGCTTAGGAGAAAACACTTCTTGTTGATTTTTGGATTGACTCTTGTTGATGTGTTAGTGGGATTTCTTAGCTTCTACATTTGAGTTGCTAAGTTAGTTGTTTTAAAAGTATTGAGGATGAACTCTATATTTTGATCTTATTGCTTCCTAGAGGATGATCAAGTCTAAGTTTGGGGGAGTTGATAAGTGTAAATTTTACACTTATTTTGCTATGATTTTATATTGATTTTCGTGTTGATTCTTTGACGATTTTACACTTTTTGGTATTTATTTGTTGATTTCAGGAATCTAGGTGAAAGTACATAGAAGTGGAGGAAATGAGCTAAAATGATGAAAAATGACCAAATCGGGGCAACGAAGGACGAAGTTGGAAATTTACATCCTCGATCGATCGAGAGGACAAAGTAGATCGATCGAGTGTGTTAGGTGGTTTGGTAAACAAAAAATGAACATTGTTCGATCAGTCGACCAGATACTCTCGATCGATCGAGAGTGGCAGAAAAATTCAGAGATGACATTAACGAGTTCTCGATCGATCGAGCTGACTTGCTCGATCGATAGCCGGGCAGAATTTTCAGAAAAAAAAAACCTTTTTGAGTTTGGTCAATTTAGGACACTTCCATCCAACTCCTCTCATATATATCAGACCTAGGGCATGAAAATAGGTTGTTGAACACCTTATTCCACACCACATAGTACCCTCTTCATCCCTCCTCCATCATCCACACACCATAACAAAAATCCTTGAAGTGCAAGGAAGAAGCAAGAGAAGAAGATATGTTTCAACACACGGAGTAGACACCAATCGTTTATCGTACTTCTAAACCTTTGCTTTTGAATATTTTAGAATCATTGATGTGGATTTGGTTGAAAAACACTTTTGCATATTGTTATTTTGATTTAAACATGAACTAAAGTTTATTTTATCAAGATTAGGGGAGCTTGTGTTTGGTTTGATGATTTGAATGTTTTTAGTTGATTGATTCTTTTGTGCATGAAATACAACGTTAATGCTTTCAAAGCTTTGCAAACTTTGATTGATTTTTGAGAATTATAATTTAGATTGAGAGATTAAAATACACTATAGTAATTCATGTTGTATGTTCAAGATTGAGATCGATAGATGAAATCACATACGCGTGATAACTTTAGATTGTATGATCTAACGTTATAGGTTTTCATAGAGATTTATGAAATATCATTTTGGTGATTAAGTGAACGAAAGTTACTTGTTTCAATTTGATATTAATTTCAATATAGTTTGAGAAAGTGTGTTGAGTGTTTTAAGGGAACCCATCACCTTAAGAATTAATTGGATAGTAAATTGTATTTTTAAAGACGAATCATTGACGATAACACAAGTGAATTGACGTCTTGATAATTTTCTCGAGTGAAATTTATTCGCTTCTTCAAATTAGTAGATTTTGATTTCAGATTTTAAGTATATTGTTTAATTAATTATTCATATATTTCGTATGCTAAATATAATTTATCTAATTCTTATTTGATACTTATACATTAGTCCCTGTGAGTACGATATCCCTATTTCCATATCATTATACTAAAACTTGACACCGTGCACTTGCTGTTAAATCACGCTACACTAAAAATTTACTGTTTAAAATAAAAGCGATCAACAATCGTGGTTGCAGGATCGTATGGAATGCAAGAAATGTGATACTGATAGATAAGCAGTGATGCCAATGAACATACCCACTAAAGTGGTATTGGTTGAGGATTACAATAAGTTAGTAACTATCTAAATAGTATATCACTGATTGCATGTGTGGTAATAATGATTTGATATTGTTGCTAATAGAATGATAAAAGAATTTTATTGAAGTTGTGCAGTTGCTGTAAGGCCCCAATGCTGATAAATCCGGATTAACGATGATTAAGCAAACCCGGATAATTAAAAGGGCAAAAGTTATGCTAATTTTACCAGCAACTATGCAATCTGGAAGCAGGGTATATACGAGTTTTTTAGGCTGTACGTTTTTCAAATAATGTACCTCAAGATGAACTATTTTGCTTAAAGTTCATACGAAATGCATTGTAGAATTTTGAGTTATCTTGAATTATAAACTACCCTCACATGATATGGAGTTCATATGAGTGAGTTATGCCTTTTTCCCTATCACTGCTCAATCTGCACTAACAGAGCATATTAGAATTCGATGAATTATGCTATGAATCGACCTCTAGATCTATGAATTAACTAAAACTCATAAAACATGAGATGAACCTTGTTGTTGTCGAATGTTTCCCACTGGTTTGAAGTCATTTGGAGGTCTTATGAATTTATAGTGATTTTTCTACTAAAATAGGTCAAGCTGAAACTTAAGAAAATCACTAAAGGGCAATATTTAGAAGTTGCAATTGATTCATAGTGTTATTTGGAATTTACATGACCAGGTTAAAGACTCCGGGTGACTCAAGAAGAACTCGTAGATTAGTTTCGTTCTGAGGTACGTAGAAATGAGTTTTATCATGACGTCTGATGAAGACGTGTAATGATATTATTTTATGATTTTACATGTCATTAATTGATTTATATGATTTAATTGCCACTACATGATTCTTACGTGACTATATGACATGTTGAGATAATTGTAGTACATGATATGTGAATTACATGATATGTATATACTTTCACATGAGATTGCATTATATAGTGAGTTGCATATGTCATATGATGCATAGATGATTCATGGGCATATCATATTGATCTATCCATTCCTTGATATCCCTGATGAGGACTGAGTTGATTTACTCTGAGTGTCGGGGACGACGGGCACGGCGATGACAGGCAGTGTAGGTAGCGACTGTAGTAACGCGCTTTGCTACCAGACCTAGACACGAGGGATGACGAGCACATCACAAGATGATTCTCCTAGCGCAAAGTGCGTGTACTGTCACCCTCTGCTCGAGCTGATATTGATTGATGATACCTTCCTTTGGACTCCGATATTGGTATCTTGAGATTCGATTCTTTATACCATTCATACATCGCATTCATACATGGTATGCATTGCATGATACTTTGTCACTCTTGACATGATTTTTTTATCTATCATACTGGGTTCTGACCCCCTTCGTGGGGAGCTGTCATGTCTTTGTTGCATGGGCATGGCAGGTGGTACAGGTGGACGTAGTGCGGATGCTCGAGGTGAAGCAGATGAATATCAGAGCTCCGTGAGAGCGAGCTCAGGTTTATGTTTAAGTTTCGAGTCCAAGTAATTGGTAGATTACTTTTAATTACATTTTAAATTACCGTGGTATGCTCCGAGTATCTGTATTTTAAGTATTATATTACTGGTTGGTTATATACTTGCTTATGTGATGAGCAACATGTTGAATTGGGAAACTGGAATTTCATATTTTCAGTATTACTATATATGTATCACCTAAATGCGAAATGTTTTAGGGCCATTTGATAGGACATTTGAAATAAATGTTCCGCTGTTTACGCAACTTAATCATTATGTGTTATGTGTTAATTAAACACCACATTAGGAATGTGCCCTCACACTTGCAATATATATATATATATATATATATATATATATATATATATATATATATATATATATATATATATAAATACAGTGCTGAGAAACTCGATTTCGTAGGGAATGAGAAGTGAGATATGATGTCTGATAACATTAAAAATGTGGACAATACTGTGATGTTGGTTGATAACAGCAGATGATATGATGATCGTGTGTGAATAGTTGCGATTAAAAGAATGCAGGTATACATGAAGTTATACTCATGCATTAATATTTGATTTGATGTATTGGGGTATCGCTGAGATTGTATGATATGTGAGGCACCTCTTGAGTCCAATGAATAAAGTGCTACATGTATGTGGATCACCTCTTGAGCTTAAGGGGAAAAGTGCCACGTACATGGGAGTCACCCCTTGAGCATGCGGAGCAAAGTGTTACAGTCATGATAATGCCTCTGTCGTGTCGAAGCGATGGTTCATGCAGCTATCACGTTGAAGAGATGATAATGCCACTGTCATGTGGAAGCGATGATAATGTTGTTGTCGTGTCGAAGCGATGGTACATGCCGCTGTCACGTCAAAGCGATGATAATGCCCCTGTCATGTCAAATCGATGATAATGTCGCTATCTTATCGTGCGCTGAATCAGGATATTTGCCGCTATCATATTGTGGTGCGGGTCGCTGGTACGTCGAAGCGAGGGATATCCATGGAGCCGCTGATAATTTGAAGCGAGTCATATTATTGAGCCACTGACATATATAATAATTGCCGCTGTTACACGAAGCAAGGGGTATTGATTGTGTACCGCCGTGGGGCGAAGAGTATTATGTATCGTCGTAGTGTGATGAGTGTTCTTCTACTGCTATTATGTTAGTAATGTATATTGATTATATATTGATTGCAGATGGCAATGAATGTCGTGTTGTAAATATTTACATTATTGTTCCTTGGGTACATGAGATGTAGACCCAAGAGGATATTGGCATGTTCCAGAGGAACGAAGAGTTGAGGTGATCCTTTTCATTTAGCTTAACATATCGAGGTAAACCATTGTATTTGGTTTGGCATGTGGATATATTTTAACATATTTTGATACATGCTGATTACATTATCTCAGTTGAGTTATATTGATTGTGAGAATCGATTCTACAGATGGAATAATTGAGAATGAAATTAAAATGGAACATATATTGTTATGTTCATTTGTTATTGGCAGTGATAAGACAGGGTGGTGTGTAACAGCTGTGGTAATACCACCATATCTATGTATGCATCGAGTAATGGTACTGGTTATGTGACGATATTTAATACTATGAAAGCATGCTAGTCCTGAGTATTTTGGATTGACAATTGATTAATCACCTGTCAGATTGAGTCAAATATAATTGTTGTGTAATGATATTTGTCTCTTTGAAAGCATGCTAAATTAGTATATTGTAGGATTAATAACTGATTAATCAGTATGAGTTGTATATAATTGTGTGGATATTAGATGAACGAGTATGTCACGGGATGACACGCGATGATGTGGGATCACTCTGAATGTTATGTGTGAACATGCGATCATTATGAGTGGGGAACTGTCGTGAATATCAAGGATGAGTGTGATGTTATGATGTAATTACCTGATGCATAATAATAGTGACGAGAAATAATAATGTAATGATTAATATGAGTTGGACATAATGTGACAGATAATATAACAATGTCATAATGAGAATACATGCGATATATGAATACTCACGATTAAATGATTGATCATTTTAGAGATTGTATTAGAAACTGGAAGACATGTAAATGATGGCATATGTATCTGGTAGTTACTAATGGATGTTGTAATTACTGTTGGGATATGCCCTAAACAAATCATTGAATGATTGTTTGGACAAACAATGTTTATGATTTTATGAAATGACAATTAATTATTATATATTATTCGATTAACTGTGCAATGTGAATTAATATATATGTTAATGTCCTTAGAATAATATTGTATTATTCTTAAAGATGTCCCTAGTCAAGTATTATCATGAATAGGGATAATGATAATACGTAAAGACTAGTATGTGTTGATTGATGAATTGTTCATTGATAAGAGATATCAAATCAACACATGGGTACATGTTAGAGAACGATGTACTGGACAGACCCACCATGAGAATGCTACATGGATAGTTATATGAGTGTCATAAGCAATTCTCATAGTGATAATAATGTATGTAATCCTTACGACTTGTGATCATCAGAGATCCCAACATAAAGAGTTAAGTATCTTGATATTGTCAAACGTTACCCGTAACAGGGTAAACTATAAAGGCGACTATTGGATACACTACGAATTATGTAGAGGGATGTTGACTGATCGAGATAGGATTTGTCCCTCCTATATAACAGGAGAAGTGTTTGGCCCTTGATCAAGTGAGAACTAAAATGCATGGCCATGCTCGAATGAGTCGATATGAGATATCGAGCTTATTCGTTTATTCTAGTTCTACTTGGGGATCAAGAAATAAAGATTGAATATACGAGTATGACTATTCCATGACTCGTGTTCAATCTAAACACAAAGGACAAAGGGATTAAGTTACATGGTTAATATTATCACAAGTTCTAAAGGTTATGTCGAGTCATTGACATTCTTGTAATTTGGATAGCCTTGATGTGTTGCTAGACACCGCTCCTTGCTTGTGACGTAAAATGAGATTTTATGTCACAGCCAACATTACAAGATCCTATCGGGTCGCACAAAAGATTAAATCAAAAAGGGAAATTAAATTAATGGGATGAATTAAATAATTAAGAGGAGTCTTAATTAATAATTATAAGGATTAAATTAAAATCATGGGCTTGAGCCCATGAGGCTTTATGAAAGCTTTAATTAAATCATATATAATTAGTTGGCAAGGTTAATGTTTAATTAAGACTTTGATATCATAACCTAGCCTCCTCTCCACACTGCTCTCGGCCTCCTCTCACTCGACCGAAGGCTCACGGCCGCCACCCTCCTCTCGGCCGCCGTTGATCCCCTTTGGTGTTTGATTGGTAGTCGTTGATCGGTTTACAACCGGGAGTTCTGTTTTGGTTCAAGAATAAGTCTAGCAACTTGTTCTTGAACGTCCCTTGTTCGATTAATCGTGTGGATACCGTTGAGGCAAGACCTTGGAGGTGTTGCTCGTGACTCGGAATCGTTGGACGTGGTGCTCCGTTGAATCTGCTCAACCGCGCTACAAGGGTGAGACCTTTATTCCTTTATCCGGTATGATAACCTATGTATAGATCCGGTGTCATGTAATCCATAATTTTTTTATTCCACTGCGTTGCTATGCATGATGGATTACTTATAGTGGTATCAGAGCCGTGTACAAGGCTCATATCGGATTTATGTGGTTAAATTGTTTTAATCATATTAGAATTGTATAACATGCTATTTAAAACTGTATATAATCATATATGATATGATTAAAATTGTGTTCGTGAAATTATCATTTATTATATTTGATATAATTAGAGTTCATTGTATACGATACATGAAGGCGCAAAACCGAGCCCATAGCATGAGTTGGTTCGGCCACCACCATCACAAATGACACACGGCTGCCACATGAGGGCTAGGGTTTTTGAACCCTTGGCTCAAGATGGTTTAGTCGTTGTGGCTAATAATTGTGCATGGAAGTGACGAAACATGGCTAGGGTTTAAAACCCCCTCTTGGCTGGAAAAATTATTATTATCGGCGCAAACTCACGATAATTGATGGGTGACGGCTACGGCCACATGAGGGCTAGGGTTTTCGAACTCATTGGCTCGAGATGGTCAAGCCGCCAACGTCATGAATCGTGCATGAAAGGCCGAGAAATAAAACAATAATTTCGAACCATAGTGGCTCGTGACGGCTAGGGTTTCGAACCCTAATGGCTCACGGCCGCCGTCCTAGGTATTAGGGTTTCGAACCCTTCATGGTTGGACGTGGGGTTTTGAGCAAGAAGTTCATGGCATGTGATGTCCCGAGCGTACGATAATTTCATAAAATTTATTTTACAGTTTTATTGGGATTAAATTTTAAAAATGTTTAGAATTTAATTCATTAATTGTTATTGCATGTTATATGTGTTGTTTGAGCATGGTGCATGGTTATAGCCCTTTAACCTATTAGATAGGATTTGTGAATATTTGTAATTTATAATACGACCTGCGTATCGTGCCTTCTCTATTTTATTCTAAATGTTATCCCTCCCCTATGTTCCCCTCGAATGTGAATCGAGGAATTCTCTATATTTGTAAATGTTATAAAGTATAGTTTATTTATTGATGGTGATCAATGAAGATGGAGCATCGTGCCGGGATGAGGAGGCCATTCACAAATTGGAGCCAAAGGAAGGTGCTTGTGAAGTTACATTAGGTTGACTCTTAGGATTTTCTCATTGGCTTGAGAAAATCGCTAGTTGGGGCTATAACCATGTCACGTTTAATTATGTATGTTGATGCATGATTTATCTTATGTTTTAGATTGATAATTGTATTACACATATATGTAGATATGTATACACCTATATGTAGTGGACATATTTTAAATTATCAAACTAATCATGAGATCAATAAATCCCTCTAAAATATTAAGTTTTAGATGCCTTCCAAAATTAAAAGTACTCGTCAAAAAACTTCGATTGTACATGTGTGGGTTTGCCAAAGCAAAGCACCGTGGCAATCTTAGTAAGGCGCGAAAGGATAAAAGTGATATCCGTTATACTTTAAATTGGGTACGACTTAACTAGGTTATCTCAATAGGATTGGGAACCTAGATGCATGGGTTGGATAATAATTCATTTGATGAATTGAACAAAGCGTTGTTCGTCCAACTATCCAAGAATTGCATGTGATGTAATTGACAAAGTGTTGTCTACCTAAATAACCGAGTCTTGGGCGATTAGCCAAAGCTAACTCAAGATTAGGCGAAATATGGATCTTGGCCCACTAAAGGTTTCGAGGGTTGATATTTTTAAACAAAATAGTGGGAGCATCATTTAATATAAGACCATGTTAAATGATTAAATCATAAACTTATTTTGCATATTTATATTGTAGATATCCATGGCAACTAACAATACAACAAACACATTATCACTGCGATCGGTCCTTGAGAATGACAAATTAAATGGGACAAACTTCCTAGACTGGTATAGGAATCTGAAGATAGTCCTCAAGCAAGAAAAGAAACAATATGTCCTAGAGGAACCCTTACCTGTTGAGGAACATCCCCTGACGGCTACTAGAGCCAATAAAGATGCTTACAAGAAGCATCAGAATGACACACTTGATGTTGGCTGCCTTATGCTTGCCACCATGAACTCTGAGATTCAGAAGCAACATGAAGAAATGGAGGCGTTCGATATGATCGAACACTTAAAGCAATTGTACCAACAGCAAGCTAGACAAGAGAGGTATGACGTCTCTAAAGCGTTGTTCCAGTGCAGGATGGTAGAGGGAAGCCTAGTTGGAACTCATGTGCTCAAGATGATTGGGTACATTGAGAATCTGGAGAAGCTGGGTTTTCCATTGGACCAAGAGTTGGCCACCGATGTAATCGTTGCCTGAGAGCTTCAGTCAATTTGTAGTTAATTACAATATGACTGACATGGAAAAGACTCTACCACAATTGCTTGGTATGTTGAGAACATATGAAGCAAATACAAAGAAGACTAAGGCCACAAATGTTTTTATTGTGAATAAGAGCAAAGGAAGGGCCAAAGCTAAGGGCAATAAGAAAGCAAAGAAGGTCTTTGTTAAATCTAAGCCAAAGTCTTCTGCACTGAAGCCAAAGGGAGGGATAGCAAAGGAAGGGAACTGTTTCCATTGCGGTGAGACCGGCCATTGGAAAAGAAACTGCAAAGTATATCTGGAGGATCTAAAGAAAGGAAGTGTGACTTCCACTTCAGGTATTTTTGTTATAGAAGTCAATTTATCTACTTCTTCATCATGGGTATTAGATACTGGATGTGGATCTCACATTTGTGTAAATGTGCAGGACCTCAAAAAGAGTATATTGACGAAAGGCGAAGTTGATCTCCGAGTTGGAAATGGAGCAAGAGTTGCTGCATTAGCTATAGGAGATTATTATTTATCTTTGCCTTCTGGTTTATCGTTGATTTTAAAAGACTATTATTTTGTGCCATCCATTACCAAAAACATTATTTCTATTTCTTGTTTAGACAAGTGTGGATTTTCATTTATGATAAAGGACAACTGTTGTTCTATTTATTTAAATGATATGTTTTATGATAGTGCACAAATGGTGAATGGTCTTTATTTATTAAATCTTGATGCCTATCTATAACATAAATACTAAAAGAATTAAAAATAATGATTGTAATCCGACTTATCTCTGGCATTGTCGCTTGGGCCACATAAAAGAGAACCGCATATCTAAACTTCATAAGGATGGAGTATTAGATTCATTTGATTTTGAATCATATGAAACATGCGAATCTTGTTTAATGGGCAAGATGACTAAAGCCCCTTTCAAGGGACATGTTGAAAGGGTAAATGTTTTATTGGGACTAATACATAGTGATGTATGTGGACCAATAAGTACACAAGCTAGAGGTGGTTTTCAATACTTCGTTACATTTACTGATGACCTCAGTAGATATGGGTATGTGTACCTAATGAAGCATAAGCATGAAACCTTTGAAAAGTTCAAAGATTTCAAGAATGAAGTACAAAACCAACTTGGCAAAAGTATCAGAATCCTTCGATCAGATCGAGGAGGTGAATACTTAAGCCAAGAGTTTCATGACTATCTAAAGGAGTGTGGGATAGTCCCACAACTCACTCCTCCGTATACTCCACAATGGAATGGTGTATCCGAGAGGAGAAATCGAACCTTGTTAGACATGGTTAGATCAATGATGAGTCATGCAGATCTTCCGATATCATTTTGGGGACATGCTCTAGAAACAGCGATTTTCTTACTGAACCGTGTTCCATCTAAATCAGTGGAAAAGACACCATATGAGATATGGACTGGGAAGCGTAGTATGTCTTTTATGAAGATTTGGGGTTGTGAGGCTTACGTTAGACGTCATGCCACTAACAAACTTGGACCCAAATCTGATAAGTGTTTATTTGTGGGTTATCCTAAGGAAACGAAAGGATACTATTTCTATTATCCCACCGAGAACAAAGTAGTTGTTGCTCGGACTGGTGTATTTCTTGAAAGATAATTTATTTCTAGAAAAACCAGTGGGAGAAAAATAGAACTTAGTGAAGTTCAACCACAAGAAAACACTGAACCTGAGATTGAGATGGAAACAGAGCAGGCACTACAAGCTGTTGTGGAAGAAATACCTGCTCAAGAGACACAAGCCTAGCGTAGGTCTGTAAGAGAACACCGGGAGCCACAGAGATATGGATTTCTTGTGACTCAACAAGGTGACTTACTACTTATTGATGAGGATGAACCGTCATCTTATCAACAAGCTATAATGGGCATTGATTCTGAGAAATGACAAGAGGCCATGAAATCTGAGATGGAATCCATGTATGCAAACCAAGTATGGACTTTGGTTGATCCACCTGAAGGGGTACGACCCATAGGGTGCAAATGGATTTTCAAGAAAAAGACCGACATGGATGGTAATGTACAAACCTATAAAGGTCGACTGGTTGCTAAAGGTTTCAAGAATTCATGGTATTGACTATGATGAAACTTTCTCACCAGTTGCCATGGTTAAATCCATTAGGATCTTACTTGCGATAGCTGCATTTCATGACTATGAAATCTGGCAGATGGATGTCAAAACAGCTTTCCTTAATGGAAATCTGCTCGAGGATGTGTATATGACACAGCCCGAGGGTTTTGTTGATCCAAAGGATGCTGGAAAGGTATGCAATCTACAACGATCCATTTATGGATTGAAGCAAGCTTCTCGGAGTTGGAATCTTCGTTTTGATGATGCAATCAAAGAGTTTGGTTTTATCAAAAACATAGATGAACCTTGTGTCTAGAAGAAGGTCAGTGGGAGCATAATAATTTTCCTAGTGTTGTATGTAGATGACATACTTCTCATTGGGAATGATATCCCTGCCTTACAATCTGTAAAGATTTGGCTAGGGAACTGCTTTTCGATGAAAGACTTGGGAGAAGCCACCTATGTATTAGGAATCAAGATCTATAGAGATAGATCGAGAAGGCTTCTCGGCCTAAGTCAAAGTACATACATAGACAAAGTGCTTAAAAGGTTTAGCATGCAAGAATCAAAGAAAGGATTCGTGCCTATGACACATGGTATATATCTCTTGAAGGAACAGTGTCCTTCAACACTAGATGAGAGACAACGCATGAGTAAGATTCCATATGCGTCAGCTATTGGATCCATCATGTATGCCATGATATGTACTCGTCCCGATGTATCGTATGCTTTGAGCATGACGAGCAGATATCAAGTTGATCCAGGTGAATGTCACTGGATTGCTGTCAAGAATATCCTGAAGTACTTGAGAAGAACTAAGGATACAATCTTGATTTATGGAGGTGAGGAAGAGCTCAATGTAATGGGTTACACTGATGCAAGCTTCCAAACCGACAAAGATGATTTTCGATCGCAATCTGGATATGTGTATTGCCTAAATGGAGGTGCTGTGAGCTGGAAGAGTTCAAAGCAAGAGACAGTAGCCGATTCTACAACAGAAGCTGAGTATATTGCTGCCTCGGATGCAGCAAAGGAAGCTGTTTGGATTAGGAAGTTCATTTCTGAACTTGGAGTGGTGCCTAGCATTAAAGATCCGATAGAACTCTATTGTGACAACAATGGAGCGATCGCATTGGCTAAGGAACCTAGATCTCACCAAAGATCCAAGCACATACTTAGGCGTTTCCATTTCATTCGAGAAATCGTTGAAAGGGGAGATGTTAAAATATGCAAAGTACCAACAGATGATAACGTATCTGACCCATTGACGAAGCCACTGTCACAGCAGAAGAATGATCGTCATACTAGATCTCTAGGCATTAGGTTTATGTCTGAGTGGTCTTAGTGCAAGTGAGAGATTTGTTGGGATATGCCCTAAGACAAATCATTGAATGATTGTTTGGACATACAATGTTTATGATTTTATGAAATGACAATTCATTATTATATATTATTCGATTAACTGTGCAATGTGAATTAATATATATGTTAATGTCCTTAGAATAATATTGTATTATTCTTAAAGATGTCCCTAGTCAAGTATTATCATGAATAGGGATAATGATAATACGTAGAGACTAGTATGTGTTGATTGATGAATTGTTCATTGATAAGAGATATCAAATCAACACATGGGTACATGTTAGAGAACGATGTACTGGACAGACCCACCATGAGAATGCTACATGGATAGTTATATGAGTGTCATAAGCAATTCTCATAGTGATAATAATGTATGTAATCCTTACGACTTGTGATCATCAGAGATCCCAACATAAGGAGTTATGTATCTTGATATTGTCAAACGTTACCCGTAACAGGGTAAACTATAAAGGCTACTACTGGATACACTACGAATTATGTAGATGGATGTTGACTGATCGAGATAGGAT
The DNA here is from genome assembly GCA_907163345.1 of Haberlea rhodopensis. Classification (NCBI taxonomy): domain Eukaryota; kingdom Viridiplantae; phylum Streptophyta; class Magnoliopsida; order Lamiales; family Gesneriaceae; genus Haberlea; species Haberlea rhodopensis. The sequence continues at coordinate 783,404 of CAJQUN010000012.1, forward strand.
TTGTCCCTCCTATATAACAGGAGAAGTGTTTGGCCCTTGATCAAGTGAGAACTAAAATGCATGGTCATGCTCGAATGAGTCGATATGAGATATCGAGCTTATTTGTTTATTCTAGTTCTACTTGGGGATCAAGAAATAAAGATTGAATATACGAGTATGACTATTCCATGACTCGTGTTCAATCTAAACACAAAGGACAAAGGGATTAAGTTACATGGTTAATATTATCACAAGTTCTAAAGGTTATGTCGAGTCATTGACATTCTTGTAATTTGGGTAGCCTTGATGTGTTGCTAGACACCGCTCCTTGCTTGTGACGTAAAATGATTTTATGTCACAGCCAACATTACAAGATCCTATCGGGTCGCACAAAAGATTAAATCAAAAAGGGAAATTAAATTCATGGGATGAATTAAATAATTAAGAGGAGTCTTAATTTATAATTATAAGGATTAAATTAAAATCATGGGCTTGAGCCCATGAGGCTTTATGAAAGCTTTAATTAAATCATATATAATTAGTTGGCAAGGTTAATTTTTAATTAAGACTTTGATATCATAACCTAGCCTCCACTCCACATTGCTCTCGGCCTCCTCTCACTCGACCAAAGGCTCACGGCCGCCACCCTCCTCTCGGCCGCCGTTGATCCCCTTTGGTGTTTGATTGGTAGTCGTTGATCGGTTTAGAACCAGGAGTTCTGTTTTGGTTCAAGAATAAGTCTAGCAACTTGTTCTTGAACGTCCCTTGTTCGATTAATCGTGTGGATACCGTTGAGGCAAGACCTTGGAGGTGTTGCTCGTGACTCGGAATTGTTGGACGTGGTGCTCCGTGGAATCTGCTCAACCGCGCTACAAGGGTGAGACCTTTATTCCTTTATCCGATATGATAACCTATGTATAGATCCGGTGTCATGTAATCCATAATTTTTTTATTCCGCTGCGTTGCTATGCATGATGGATTACTTACAATTACTTGACTGTAAATATTAGTTAGATGATTATATACAGTGAGACAAAGATCTAAGAACTTATGAATACTCACCACGTTGCAATGAGTTACGTCTTTGAGATGTAAAATTAATTATTGTGTTGAATTTTATCACACGGATAGGTGATCGTGTGCTGAAGTATGATATGTATAGGAATACATGAACCTTTTGATGCGGGATAATCATATGTAATGATTGTTGTGTTATGGATATCAATAGGGCATAACTGACGTGGTATGTGATTATGATACATGTTTATGAGAAGTACTAAATAGTTTGTTTCTAGTACTTGACTTTACATCAGATGATAGCTGAGTGATGAGATGTGGAGGGGTTGATGCTTTAGAGTATGTGGGTACTGCGATGAGCATGATGATATGATGCCGATGTACTTTATTGATGATTGCATCTACAAAGGTATGAGATTAATTGTACAATGTTAATATTGCTGCTGTATTATAGAACAAACCTGCGAGGAAAGATTTTATTGTTATAAATGAAGAACTGGCAATGAGATGGAACTGGGAGGAAAATTTAATGTCTATGTGAGAATGAAATAGCAAGCTAAGATAGTTTATTCCCTTGCATGAATCAACGGTGATATGAAATGTTGTTGATTATTTTGATTTAAAGAGGAAGGAAAGTGTGGGGGGAAATAATGAATGTCTAACACAGAGGAATAACTGAAATGATATGCATATTGTGATGCCCGTGAATTAATGGTGTAAATCCTGGTGTGGTAATGATCCTTAATGGATTTTAATTATGGCAATTATTAGTTAATTGCGGTGTTGAGACTCACGAGGATTTTAAATCTGGTATTTGGGGTAGTTGGATCCAAGGGTTGAGATTGTATTCTCATCGTGGTGATAAACCTTGGAATTGTGTTTTGGTGGGACCTGGGGTCTGGGGTGCTTTGAGTTGGGGCTGGTAATGAAAATTGAGATTGAGAGGTAATTATTGAACACATATGATTTTTAATGAGTCATGATGTATTTGTGGGGGACTCGGTATTTTGGAGCCTTGGTACTATATATACCAAGTGGACTCTGTGTTCCGTCATTGCATGAAATTCCCCCTCTCTCTCCTCTCTCTCTCTCTCTCGCCCCCTCCTTCCCCAAACCCTCCCTTTTTCTCTTTGGAACAAAAAATGTTGGAAGCTCGGATTGTGAGCCAGATTTCTCGAAGAAAGTTGGTAATCTTCTTCCCCTCGTCTTTACCTTCGTTTTGATTATGGTATTGTGAAGTTTGGTTAAGATTTGTGTTGGGTTTAGAATTTGGGAGGTTTTCGTTAAAATCCAAAGTTGTGTTCTTTGTGTTTTTATTGGTTTTAAAGGGAGTTATTGGTATTGAAGGTGTAATGGATGTTGGTTTTGAGTTTGGGTGTGAAAAACCACATTAAAGCTCGAGTTTTTCGGAAAGTTGCAGGTCTCGATCGATCGCGACATGAATCTGGAAAATGAGTGACCATGAACAGTGCTAGCGATGGATCGTGAGATGTTATCGATCGATCGCGAGAAAACCGAAAGAGTTGGCGATCGGTCGGCATTTGTGGCGATCGATCGCGGCTAGCATTTTTTTCGGGCAATGGGTTCTCGCGATCGATCACGTGATGTGGCGATCGATCGCGGCCCTGTTTCTTTGGTTTTTTTTGAATTTTGGCAAATTGTTGGGATTTTGGAATTGGGGTATTAACTGATTTCCGGGGCAATGCCTACATTCCAAGGGGAATGCTATACTAGAAAATGGATTGATTGGAGTCGAATTTTGACTACTCAATTGAGGACTTGAATACCTTTGAACTTAGAAAATGGAATATTTTGAGTAGTATGCATGGTTCGATAATTGTGATTAATCATCGGGATAGGATGCTATTAACTATGTATAGCGATTAATGCACTGGATCTCGGGGCAAAGGCAATGTTTAGCTCTTGCTACTGGATTATAAGGTACGTATAACGTACGAGCATGGTAGATATATTATTGTCATGTGCATGAATAATATATGGATGTTGGAAACATTATGGTATGATTGAGGATAATGGAATGTCGTTATTGAGCGAGCAATGTGTAATGTTTTCGCTGTTGAGCGAGCATTTGTGATATCGCCGTTGTTGAGCGAGCAATGGGACAGGATGTGATGAGACTAAGAAACCATTAATTGAGATGTTTGTGATTTCTGTAAATCATTAGCGTAATGATTTAACTGCATTCGATTATGAAATTAATACGGCAATGATGAGTTTAGTTAAGCAATGCAATGATTAACTTATTTTGGGGATTTGATGGTTTGGCTATTGTGAGAACAGGAACAACACAGGGGACCCCTTATGATAACGTTACTATTCAGGGAGTATCTTTTACATTTACATTTATATATTCTATAAATTATGAACTGTGATATTGCGGTTATGGAAATGGTGGATTGGTATGCTCACCCCGTGTGGGGGCTGTTTCTGTTGGAACAGGTAGAACAAGTACAACATTGACTCTGGAGTTGAGTTCCGGCTGTAGATTGGGAATGCTCCCAGGGCTGAGGTACCAACACTGGTATTTGGCATTATACTTTATACATTGAATACACATTCACTTATTGATGCTCGCCCGTGAGCATTCTGATGTGTATATGGGTTGCATAAAGGTTGTTAGATTCTATTTTCATTCTTAGTTGCATGCAATTAATTATAGGGTATTGCATAATGAATTGAGAATAATATTGGTGCATTGAGATGTGTATACTTTTGTTAGTTGAGTTGAGATGAGAAGTAGACATTAAGAGAAATTATGTCGCAAATTTTATATACATCATGCTGTTGTTATTGAAGCATGTGATGAGAATTCCCTAATGTGATGAAAGTATGCACTAATAGATATGATAAATGCACTAATCACGGGATTAGAAGTATAGGTCCTTACACGTATATACTCATAGAAGAGTAAAGATCGAGAATGATTGATAATAATGGCATGTTGGTAAACGAGTAGCATTATTGATTGCATGTAAACTGTAGCAATATGAATGAGACACAACTATGGTTCAATATAAGGTCATTATGAGTTTGTAGATTAATGATGAGATTAGGAGTTGAGTCCTTACAACTGAATGATCGACAGTTGTGATGCCCCGAAATTAATTATATGCAATTTAGGCATTAATGTTATGCATGATGGGAAATGAGGTGTTAACATGATTTAATTGTTTTGGTTGTTAATTATGAGGAAAGTATGGATTTAATTGAAGTTTGGTGCATTTTGGTAAAATGCTTTTAAAATACCATGTTGGGGTATTTTATACATCATGTTAATTAATGGGGTACAAATTTAATTAAATAACCCTTATATCCCCCACTACCCCACCTTTTTATTCCACCTTACCAATCACTCTTAAATCCCCAAAAATTCATTCCACAACCCTAACCCTCACCCCATTTTCGAAATTCTTCAAAGGAGGAAGGAGAAATCTTCACAAAACTTTTGTTTGTGGGATCTTTGTTAAGATTTGGAGTCCTCAAGAGGTATGAAACCCTTCCTAAAGTTTTAATGATGTTTGGTTTAGAATGGGTTAGCATTTTGAGTTTTATGTGGGTTTGTTTTGGGTATGTGATGTATGTGGTTGGAGTATGATTTTTGAAGTGTTTTATGTGGGTTTTAGTGAGTTATGATGATGTTGGTGTTATTGAAAAGTTTGGGTTTGAAGGGTATGAGGTTGAGCTTGAAAAACTGCTCAAAAATGGTGCAAGATCGCGCACACAGCGTGCGGCGATCGATCGCTACAAAGGCAGCGATCGATCGCCGAGGGCCAGTGGTGATTTGTATAGCAGGCGATCGATCGCCATTTTTGGCGCGATCGATCGCCGCGAGCCAGTGAAGTCTGGCGATCGATCGCCACAACGAGGCGATCGATCGGCAAGGCTCGCGATCGATCTCCTCGATGCAGCGATCGATCGCCAGCTGCTTAAAAATGGCAAATGATGTTTTTGTTGATTTTTTGGTATTTGGCTATGATTTGACTTCTAATATCGATTTGTATGGTTATGTAGAACCATCCCAGGTACCAACAACATCAAGGAGATAAAGTTCTTCAACTTCTCCATTTTTGGAATTAAGGTACGTAGTACGGGCATCGAACGGTAAAACACATTCCTATACTATGACTACGCAATGATTGCATAAGTATTTACGATGTTTATGATGATGATTATGATAAGTAAGTTTATGATGATGATGTTTATGATGAGTAAAGATGATATGATGTTTACGATGACGTTTATGATAAGATGATGTTTATAAGATGATGATGCTTATAAGATGATGATGTTTATAAGATGATGATGCTTATAAGATGATGATGTTTACAAGATGACGATGTTTATAAGATGATGATGTTTATGATATGATGATGATGATGTATGTTTAACTATGTTATTAAGAATGGTTGAGTGTTCTGGTGGTTGTTATGGGAAAGCGAGGAAGGTACTTACCGCTGACATAGCTAGCGAGGAGATACATCCGCTATCAAGGTCTAGCGAGGGGTATCACAGTACCGCTATATGTTGAAGCGAGGGGGCCAATTGTTCCGCGGACATAACAAGCCCAGAAACATCCCCATTTTTAAATAACATTGTTGATTATGAATATATGTGAAGTATGATTTTAATCATTTATGTCAAGGATCTAATGACTACGTGCATGATTATGAAACAGGGACAACCAAAGTGGGTTAATGCGATTAATCAGGAAGTATATGTTACGATTATTTTCATGCATTTATTTATATGCCATTACCTTATGATGTTAAGTAACGATGTACATGCTCATGATGGGTTGTTCCTGTAGGTACACTTTTGGACCGAAGGGCTATGGGCCGGGTTGAGGCAGTGAGCTAAAAGGAGCATGAAAGTATATAGGATACATGATTTTGGATAGTCCCTACTCTAGGAGTAATGTAAACCTATAATGTTAGCATTCATTTTTGGGAATGTAATTATTAAGATCGAAATTTTATTTTTGGCCTGTAATTCTATTAGCTCAAAGCTACAACCGGAACCCTAAGATGTTATTAACGCATGTTTAGTCCATAATATGTGATTATAATGATGTTAAGGTAGGAAGACCCTACAACAGTTGTGTTTGAGGCTTGTGAGTATTAAGTCGAAATGCATTGTGTATACATGTGGTATGTTTGGCGTTGAGGCATACATATCGGTATGTGTGTAGGAATGCCAGCATTGTTATGCTTGGGTGACTCGTTAGTAGGTTTGGATTGGTGAATCTCTTGTAAGAGATTGTAGTATCCTTGAGATTGATGATCTCAATAACGATTTATGCTGAGGAATAAATTTTGAGGTTTTGATTGACTCTGTTTTGAGAAGAGGTTGTTGTGTTTTGGGTTAAGGAAGTTCGTTGTTAGTTAATTCGATAGTTATCATTGTATTAGAATTGTTGATTCTAAAGGCAAACAAGGGATGACCAAGATTCGAATCCGTCCGGTGTCGTTGTCGACACATATGGTGAGAATGCAATGGAAATGTAAGGCATCGCTACCTTAAGTGAGGATTAAAAGCATAAGGAGAGCTAAACATGCATAAATCAGAGTATAATGTTCATGTTGATGCCTTGAACTTAAGTATTACAGTGCCAAAAATAAAATTTCAAAAAGGATTAATTACATTCCCACAAAATGAATGTTAAGACTATAGCTTTACACTACCCCTAGAGTAGAGACTATACAAAATAATCGTGTCTTCTATACCAATAGCACTCCTTACAAAGCTCACCGCATCAACTCGGTCCTTAGCCCTCCGTTCCAAAAGCTCCTACAGGAACAACCCCAAAACCATGAGCATATAATAAACCATATCCACATCAACATGATTATGATATAAAAATGCGTAACCATAAATACAAATCACTTCCTGTATTTTATGCATTTAAAAGCTCCCTTTGGTTGTCCCTGTATCACATTCATAATCAACAGATTATAATACCACTAATAAATGTCATGACATATTTCCATTCCATTAATACCGATAACCATTTTTCAGTCTTATTATATCAGTGGCATAATGCCCCTCGCGTTGACATGACAGCGGCATTAATACCCCTCGCTTCGACATATCAGCGGCATAATAACCCTCGCTATAATATGACAGTGGCATGTTCTTCGCTTCGACATATTAGCGGCAAATATTCTTCATTGCTATGATATGATAGCGGCAAGTATTCTTTCATCGCTTTGACATGAAGGCGACAAGCATTCTTCATCACTGGAATATAACCTCGACTTATAATAACATGCACCAATGCATCCAATATACATATGCAACCATAATGCATAATCCAATATGTATATGCAACCATAATGCATAATCCAAATGTAAAAATACATTTTACCGTCCGATGCTCGCACGCCCCTCTACGTACCTTTCTTCCAGAATATGGAATATGGTAGGACTTTATCTTCTTTGTTGTGGTGCCACCTGGGAAGGCTCTACACAATCACACAATCCAATATTAGAAGCCAAATAATAGTCCAATCAATTTAACCACAATCCAGAAATACCACTATTACATGCCTCGCGATCGATCAGCCCCAGAGCTCGATCGATTACGAGGAGATCACCTGGCACCAGAATCCCTCCCTTTCTCGATCGATCGAGAAGCCTCAATGATCGATCGAGAAGCCGTCTCGATCGATCGGCTTAAATTTCCCTGCCTCGCGCGATCGATCGAGAGCTCCGCTTGATCGATCACCGAGCCTTGTAATCGCGAGAAATCACCATTTTTGTGCACAAAATCCATGCCATGACTACACCATCTCAAAACCTTACAATCCAACACATTAAATACCCCACAAAACCACTAATAACCACACAAATCACAACTCAACCACAAAATCAACACATTTCAAAAACTAACCCATTTTCTCTCCAAAAAACACAACTTTAAAACTCAACAAACATGATCAATAATAAATAAGGAAGGATTCCGTACCTATAAACTTCAAATTCCTTGCAAGAATCAAGGTTACATGTATTGAAAATGTGATGCCCGAGAATTAATAGTGTTCATCCCGGTGTGGTAACCATCCTTAATGGATTTAATTGTGGCAATTATGAATTAATTGTGGTATTGGAACTCCAGAGGATTTTAAATCCGGTATTTGTAGTCGTTGGATCCAAGGGTTGAGATTATATTCTCATCGTGGTGATAACCTTGGAATTTGGTTTTTTGTGGGATCTGGGATCCGGTATACTTTGTGCTGGGGCGGATAATGGAAATTGAGGTTGAGAGATAATTATTGAAAACAGATGATTTTTAATGAATCCTGATGTATTTGTAGAGGAATTGATATTTTGGAGCCTTGGTACTATATATACCAAGTGGACTCGGTGTTCAATCATTGTTGGCTTTGTCCTCTCTCTCTCTCTCTCTCGCCTGTGAGGAGGTTCCACTGACATATTGAGCTGAGATTGGCAAATCATATTTGTCCCGTTATAACAGGATGATAGATGAGACATGTCATGACATATTTGCATATTGCGATGCATGGTACAGAACAATCACAGTTGAGATTATACGATGGTTATTTCCCATATGATGTTTTACTTACCGATATAGAACTGTGATAGTTATTATCAATACTCATAATGTGTGATTGTTTCCGTAGGGACTCATAGACGTGAGTGGACGGGTTCTTGAGTTGATAATACAACATGCATCCGGGTGGCAAGAAAATGTATCGAGATTTATATTCTCATTTTTGGTGGTATGTGTATTGTTATTATTTTACTGATGCGTATATTCGATTTCGGGTCGAAATCCTATATGTTGGGGAGAAATGTGATATCCCATGATAATCGGATATGTATACCATATGAAATAATTAATCAACACGTGAAAGTTAAGCTGCATTAGATAAAGAATGATGAATGTGAAGGATTTTATTGGTAATTATTTTGGGAGGATTTAATTGTAAATGAAGAAATTTGAAGGACTCAATTACAATTTGGGGAAGGGTCAACTTTATGAGAAAGAAAACATGAGTTTTACATTTGTAAAGATGGCTCAATTGTACATTCGAGACATAGTGCGATTACATTGTATTCCAGTATCTATTATCTCAGATAGAGACCCGAGGTTTACTTCGCATTTTTGGAAAGGATTACAAGCAGCCATGGGAACTGAGATAAGATTGAGTACAGCTTACCAACCGCAAACTGATGGACAAACTGAATGTGAGACCCCGTTATCACATCAAGATATAAAGGTGCAATATAGAGAACTAATCATACATGTGATTATATCAGAGTAATGTGCCGTGTTGATTAACCTGAGCTTTAGAGATTACAGTACCAAAATGTTCCAAAAGGAAAGACATACTTCCTATAAAGGTACTACATCATAGTCTTACTCTACTCAGTAGAAGCTATACAAAAACTCTAACATGCTAATCCTGTAGCACTCCTTACAGCTCAGCATATCAACCCCGGCCCTGGTTCTCGTCAACAAAAGCACCTACAAAGACAACCCCCAACACATGAGCATAACACAATTCATATTTAACATAATATGAAAGTAAGGCATAAATGCAAATCTTAAACACAAGCCCTTCCTGTATTTCCAGCATTTATATCGCCCATTGGTTGTCCCTGTACCATAATTCATAATAGAAACACATTATATGAATGTATGGATATGCAATGTCATGACATTCCTTTTCCCTTAAATCCTTATTTCATCCTGAGCCCTTATCATTAGTACATTTTAATGCTTCTTGCTACTCCATGTAAGCGGAATTCTTCATCGCTTCCAATGGACTTTAGCGTTGCTACTCCATGTAAGCGGAATTCTTCATCGCTTCCAATGGACTTTAGCGTAAGCCATTAAAATCCTTACTAAGATAACTTTGACTCGTGAAATACACCTCTTATATTTCACAACATACATATGCAAAAACAATGCATAATAACATGTATCATAACCATAATGCACCACGTTGCATTCATCATGTGTCATAAAGACAAACATAAAGTACATGTTACCGTTGGGATGCCCGTACGTCGCTTACGTACCTTTCAAAAATGTGGTGTGTTGCAGGACTCTATCCCCTGCGTTGTGTAGCTACCTGTGAAGGCTCTACACCAGTGTATAACACAATATTAGATGTCTCATTACAATCCAATATCAAAACTTTAACAAAATATAACAAATTACATTTTTCAACATTCTGGGTCTCTCGATCGATCGGCCCCTCTTCCCGATCGATCGAGAAGACGCCTAAAATCAAAACCAAGATTCTGCCTCGCTCGATCGATCGGGATGAAATGTCGATCGATCGAGACGCTCTGTTCGAGAAATACCAGTCCAGAATTCTCGAACACCTGAAATCACATCCTTAAATCTAACATGTAAAACATACAACATGCCAAAACCAACATGCTAGCAGTTACAACACACTCCCCTGAGTGTATTCATACCAAAATTACACCCTGAGCATAAACCTACATGCATAAACATCGATCATTTAAACTAGTACTGGATCAACTTTTTCTGGAAACAGGGCACATTTTCATTTCCAGAATTCGTGAGCACCACTTTTCAAGCTATTAAAACTAACACATATAACATAAATTGTGCTCAACTAAACATTCCAAGGGCTTCAAAAAACTACCATGCATATTTTTACATCAGAGGTTCTCCAAAATATAAGCTTATCATGCATGATAACACCTCCTCAAAAACACTCCTAACCCACGTTTTCCAGAAAAACAGAGGAAATCTCTACCCAGATTTTTGAGCACTACGTTTCACAAGCTTAAATCTTCCACATAAAACATGCATCATGCTTAAGGAAAATTACAGAGAGACTCATAAAAACACCATGTAAGCATTTAAATCACAGGTTTCAAGAAACATATGCTAACATGCCGTTTTTCACCATGCTCAAAAGTAGAACCAAACCAGTTTTCCAGAAAGAAACAGGGTAGGTTTCTCACCCTACTTTGCCCCGATTTTTGAAGGATTTCCAGGCGATGGAAATGGAAGGGCTCCTCCTAAAATTGCTTAGCAGCTGCTGGATGGTATTTTGGAAGAGGAGGTTCGAAATTTGGAGTGCTGGAAAGGTGTTAAATTATTGAGCCAAGTGGAAGCATGGCCAGCTCATGCTGAGTCAAAGTATGGGTTGGGGGGGGGGGGGGGGTGGTTAAGTGTTGGGTGGTTTGATGTGTTATGTTTTGGTCCCGTATTAGCACGATGTATTTAAAATATCCCCACATGATATTTATAGTATTTTCTCAACAAAATACTTCAATTACCCTTTTGCATGCTTTACCAAAACAAACAATACACACCCCAAAAACCCAATACATGTTACATGCACCCTCAAGTAAATCTCCCCAATAAAATTTATCCAATCCCATGAATTAACACCTTAACATCACAATAAAACTTAAATGATTAAAATCACATAATCATTTCGGGGATATCACAATACTCCCCTACTTATAGGATTTCGTCCCGAAATCAAACATGCTGCTAACCAGAAATAAAACAGTATATAAACGCATACCAGAAAATAACTCTGGATAGTGCTGCACCATGTGTCGCTCTGTCTCCCACGTGGCCTCCTCGACACCCCTACGATCCCACTGTACCTTGATCATAGGAATAACCTTGTTACGAAGTCTGCGGTCTGCTCTATCCAAAATCCTGATAGGCCGTTCCACATAAGAAACATCGGACTCAAACTGCACCTCTGAAGGCTGCAACACATGTGAGGGATCTGGCTCATACTTCCTCAGCATAGACACATGAAAAACGTCGTGTATGCCAGACAGAGAGGGCGGTAAAGCCAACCGGTATGCCAGAGTACCAATACGCTGTAAGATCTCATACGGCCCTACATACCTCGGGGATAACTTCCCTCGCATCCCAAACCGTACTACGCCTCTGAAGGGTGAGATCTTTAGAAACACTCTGTCGCCTAACTGAAACTCCAACGGTCTACGCCGCTGATTGGCATATGCTGCCTGTCTATCCTGAGCTGCCTTCATCTTTGTTCTGATAACCTTAACTTTCTCTTCCATTTCCTGAACCAACTCAGGTCCTCCAACCGACTTACGGTCCATGTCATCCCAACACAAGGGTGACCTACAACGCCTACCATAGAGGGCCTCGAAAGGAGCCATCTGTATACTTGCCTGGTAGCTGTTGTTGTAAGAAAATTCCACCAAGGCTATCGAGTCCTGCCATGAAGTGTCGAACTCCAGCACACAAGCCCTCAACATATCTTCGAGCGTCTGTATCGTACACTCGGTCTGTCCGTCCGTCTGGGGATGATAGGCTGTGCTCAACCTCAACTCTGTACCTAGAGCTGTCTGCAGACCCTCCCAAAAGTGAGATGTAAACCGCGGATCTCGATCTGACACAATCGAAACAGGGATCCCGTGCAGTCTCACCACATCTCTGACATATAACTGCGCCATTCTTAAGTGTGTGAAGGTCATACAGTAGGGAATGAAATGAGCACTCTTAGTCAATCTGTCCACGATTACCCAGATGGCATCAAAACCCGAAACAGTCTTCGGCAAGTGGGTCACGAAATCCATAGATACGTGCTGCCACTTCCACTCGGGTACCTCTAAACTTCTTAGTTCACCTCCAGGCCTTTGTCTCTCAGCTTTCACTTGCTGACAAATCAAACAACGCTTGACAAAAGAGGTGACATCCTGTTTCATACGCCTCCACCAGAACTGGCTGCGTAGATCCTTATACATCTTCTTCCCACCTGGATGGATACTCATCCTGCTGCAATGAGCTCGCTGTAATATACCTTGGCGCAACTCGGGTGTATCTGGAACCACCCATCTGTCGCCGAGCCTCAGAGAGCCGTCCTCAGCCACTCTGAATCTCGATGGCTGACTTGAATGGACCACTAACATCCATCTTTGAACCTCTGCATCGGTCCCCTGAGCCTTCCTGATGTGATCAAATATGACAGGCTCAGCTAGCAAAGTCAAAACCTGTACTGGTGAAGAAGATACATCATAATCGAATCCCAAATGGCAGTAGGAGCCAAACATAGCTGATAGAGACATAGTATCCTCTGCTGTGCTCCTCACCTTCCGACTCAAAGCGTCGGCTGTCAAATTTGCTTTTCCCGGGTGGTATTCGATTTCACAATCGTAGTCCTTCAGCAGGTCCATCCATCTCCTCTGCCTCATGTTCAGCTCAGCCTGTGTAAACAAGAACTTCAGGCTCTTGTGATCAGTGAAGATGGTGAATGAGGTACCGTATAAGTAGTGTCGCCATATCTTCAAGGCGAACACTATAGCTGCCAACTCCAGATGATGGACTGGATACCTCGTCTCATGTGGCTTCAACTGTCTCGAAGCGTAAGCCACTACATGTCTGTCCTGCATCAGCACGCACCCTAATCCCTGTAGAGATGCATCGGTATAAAGGACAAATCCTTTGTTCTCCTTGGGTATCACTAGAACGGGTGCAGTAGTCAGTCTGTGCTTTAATTCCCGGAAGCTCTGCTCACAAGCCTCTGACCAACAAAATGGGACTCCCTTCTGAGTCAGCTGTGTAAGTGGCTTGGCGATCTTTGAGAAACCCTCGACGAAACGTCGATAATAGCCAGCCAGACCAAGAAAACTTCGAATCTCACTGACTGAAGTAGGGGTAGACCAATCCATAACTGCCTCTATCTTCCTCGGGTCTACTGATATCCCCTCTCGTGATATGATATGGCCCAAAAATGCAACACTGTTCAGCCAAAACTCACACTTGCTGAGTTTGGCGTACAACTGATGATCTCTGAGGATCTGGAGTACTATCCTCAGATGATCGGCATGATCCTCCTCATTCCTCGAATAGACCAGGATGTCATCAATAAACACGATCACAAACTGATCGAGGTACTCCTGAAATACTCTGTTCATCAGGCTCATAAAGACTGCAGGTGCATTTGTCACACCGAACGGCATCACCAAGAACTCATAGTGCCCATACCGAGTTCTAAAAGCCGTCTTTTGGACATCACCAGCTCTAACCCGCACTTGATGATAGCCTGACCTCAAGTCTATCTTGGAGTACACCTCTGTACCCTGAAGCTGGTCGAACAGATCATCAATCCTCGGAAGCGGATATCTGTTCTTCACTGTAGCCTTGTTCAGTTGCCTGTAGTCAATGCACAGACGCATTGATCCATCCTTCTTTTTCACGAACAAGACTGGCGCGCCCCAAGGCGATACACTAGGACGGATGTATCCCTTGTCGAGGAGCTCCTGTAACTGTACCTTCAGCTCCCTCAGCTCTGCCGGTGCCATCCTGTATGGGGCACGAGAAATGGCTGATGTCCCTGGCAGCAGCTCAATAGCAAACTCCACATCCCTGACAGGCGGAAATCCCGGAATCTCATCTGGAAACACATCACTGAACTCTGCCACAACTGGAATGTCCTCGGCTCTCACTTCCTTCTCCTCTGAAGCATCCATGGCATAAATAAGGTACCCAGTGTGGCCACGTTCCAATAACCGCGACATCTTAATCGCCGAGATTACTGGTATCCTTGGACGAGAGCCGTCCCCATAAAAAGTCCACTGGAACCCCTGATCAGACAGAAAACGAACCATCCTCTTTTGTCAATCTACCATAGCTCGGTATCTGCTCAACACATCAATGCCGATAATGCAGTCAAAGTCTGCCATCTCTAACTGAATCAAATCGGCCCTCAGATCATTGCCCTCAAAATAAATGAGGCAATCAGATAACTGTCGATCCGCAATCACATGCTTCCCCGTGGGTGTCGAGACCATGAGAGGCGTGGGTAACAGAGACGAGCACAAATGGTGTCCTTCCACAAAGGCAGTAGATACAAAGGAATGGGAAGCACCTGTATCTATCAATATAAGTGCAGGGTACGTAAGTAAATGACACGTACCAGCAATGACCTCCTCTGGGGCTGCCTCGGCCTGCTCCCTGGTCAGTGCATACACCTGTCCCTGCGGCGGTCCTATCGTCTGACCTCCCAGGGGTCGTGGTGCAAACTGCTGCCTCTGTGGTGCCCTCCCAGCATCAAACCTTGGCCTATTCGGCCCTGAATCTGTCTGAACTGCCCGATTGGGGCAACCCCGAGCTATGTGGCCCATCTTGCCACAAATATAGCAACCCCGACAGTCACGTAACAAATGCCATCCTCCACAGTTGGTACACCTGGTTACCTCTGTCCTGCTTCCCTGTGTGTGCCCCCGGGTGTTCTGCTTCTGTCCATGAGACTTCTTCCCACTAAAACCTGGAAGATGATGAGGCCCCACGAGCCTTAAACTGATCCCCTCGTGGCCTCAGACTATCAGTAGTAGGCCTCTGTGATGGTACAAAAGGGGGGTACAACATCCTTGTATGCGCCTACGGCAATCTCTGCTAACTCTGCCCGTGTCAGGGCGTCGTCAAACGAGCTGGGGTTGTTAGAGATAACCCTATCGAATAGCTCCGGCCTCAGACCTTTCAGAAAGTTCCTCATCTTGGCATGGCTGTTGACAGCAATATGAGGTACATACCTCAGCAGTGAGGAATACTGCATAGCGTAGTCTGCTACGGACATGCTACCCTGCTTCAAACTGTTGAACTCATCCTCCTTCAATTGTCTGGCAGCTGCAGAGAAATACCGGTTAAGGAACCGGGTCCGGAATACAGTCCAGTCAACTGCCATACCTAGAGCTCTCAGCTCCATCACGGTGGTCTTCCACCACATAGCAGGCTTCTTAGCCAGCTGAAACTCTGCTAACCTCAGCCATGCCGTGAGTGCACAAGGTGCAGTCACAAGTATCTGCTCTATACGTTCCAACCACTCCTCAGCTACTTCACCAGACTCAGTCCCCTCAAACATGGGCGGATGGAAACTCAGAAACTGCTTCAAACTGAGCTCCCCTGGCAGTAATATCTGTACACTGGGCTCCACGCCCACAGCAGGTGGTGGTAAAGGGTTCGGCTGAGCAATACTGGCATGTCTACTGTCCATATCCCCTACCTCTTCATTGAGGTTCGCCATGCTGCAACACAATAGTTAACAACAATACCAAAAGCAGTTCATAATATAAGCCGTTAGATAACAAGAGTATAATATTCAAAACATGTTAGTATATCACGTATACAACCATATGCATCACATGCATAAGCATGCCCAAATGAATACCTAGCCAACTTGTCTCTAAAGGCTACCCTTCACTCTTCCCTGGTTATCTAACCACTGCTCTGATACCACTAAATGTGAGACCCCGTTATCACATCAAGATATAAAGGTGCAATATAGAGAACTAATCATACATGTGATTATATCAGAGTAATGTGCCGTGTTGATTAACCTGAGCTTTAGAGATTACAGTACCAAAATGTTCCAAAAGGAAAGACATACTTCCTATAAAGGTACTACATCATAGTCTTACTCTACTCAGTAGAAGCTATACAAAAACTCTAACATGCTAATCCTGTAGCACTCCTTACAGCTCAGCATATCAACCCCGGCCCTGGTTCTCGTCAACAAAAGCACCTACAAAGACAACCCCCAACACATGAGCATAACACAATTCATATTTAACATAATATGAAAGTAAGGCATAAATGCAAATCTTAAACACAAGCCCTTCCTGTATTTCCAGCATTTATATCGCCCATTGGTTGTCCCTGTACCATAATTCATAATAGAAACACATTATATGAATGTATGGATATGCAATGTCATGACATTCCTTTTCCCTTAAATCCTTATTTCATCCTGAGCCCTTATCATTAGTACATTTTAATGCTTCTTGCTACTCCATGTAAGCGGAATTCTTCATCGCTTCCAATGGACTTTAGCGTTGCTACTCCATGTAAGCGGAATTCTTCATCGCTTCCAATGGACTTTAGCGTAAGCCATTAAAATCCTTACTAAGATAACTTTGACTCGTGAAATACACCTCTTATATTTCACAACATACATATGCAAAAACAATGCATAAAAACATGTATCATAACCATAATGCACCACGTTGCATTCATCATGTGTCATAAAGACAAACATAAAGTACATGTTACCGTTGGGATGCCCGTACGTCGCTTACGTACCTTTCAAAAATGTGGTGTGTTGCAGGACTCTATCCCCTGCGTTGTGTAGCTACCTGTGAAGGCTCTACACCAGTGTATAACACAATATTAGATGTCTCATTACAATCCAATATCAAAACTTTAACAAAATATAACAAATTACATTTTTCAACATTCTGGGTCTCTCGATCGATCGGCCCCTCTTCCCGATCGATCGAGAAGACGCCTAAAATCAAAACCAAGATTCTGCCTCGCTCGATCGATCGGGATGAAATGTCGATCGATCGAGACGCTCTGTTCGAGAAATACCAGTCCAGAATTCTCGAACACCTGAAATCACATCCTTAAATCTAACATGTAAAACATACAACATGCCAAAACCAACATGCTAGCAGTTACAACACACTCCCCTGAGTGTATTCATACCAAAATTACACCCTGAGCATAAACCTACATGCATAAACATCGATCATTTAAACAAGTACTGGATCAACTTTTTCTGGAAACAGGGCACATTTTCATTTCCAGAATTCGTGAGCACCACTTTTCAAGCTATTAAAACTAACACATATAACATAAATCGTGCTCAACTAAACATTCCAAGGGCTTCAAAAAACTACCATGCATATTTTTACATCAGAGGTTCTCCAAAATATAAGCTTATCATGCATGATAACACCTCCT
This sequence comes from Haberlea rhodopensis, assembly GCA_907163345.1. Lineage (NCBI taxonomy): Eukaryota > Viridiplantae > Streptophyta > Magnoliopsida > Lamiales > Gesneriaceae > Haberlea > Haberlea rhodopensis. Next base: position 801,165 of record CAJQUN010000012.1, read on the forward strand.
CAAAAACACTCCTAACCCACGTTTTCCAGAAAAACAGAGGAAATCTCTACCCAGATTTTTGAGCACTACGTTTCACAAGCTTAAATCTTCCACATAAAACATGCATCATGCTTAAGGAAAATTACAGAGAGACTCATAAAAACACCATGTAAGCATTTAAATCACAGGTTTCAAGAAACATATGCTAACATGCCGTTTTTTCACCATGCTCAAAAGTAGAACCAAACCAGTTTTCCAGAAAGAAACAGGGTAGGTTTCTCACCCTACTTTGCCCCGATTTTTGAAGGATTTCCAGGCGATGGAAATGGAAGGGCTCCTCCTAAAATTGCTTAGCAGCTGCTGGATGGTATTTTGGAAGAGGAGGTTCGAAATTTGGAGTGCTGGAAAGGTGTTAAATTATTGAGCCAAGTGGAAGCATGGCCAGCTCATGCTGAGTCAAAGTATGGGTTGGGGGGGGGGGGTGGTTAAGTGTTGGGTGGTTTGATGTGTTATGTTTTGGTCCCGTATTAGCACGATGTATTTAAAATATCCCCACATGATATTTATAGTATTTTCTCAACAAAATACTTCAATTACCCTTTTGCATGCTTTACCAAAACAAACAATACACACCCCAAAAACCCAATACATGTTACATGCACCCTGAAGTAAATCTCCCCAATAAAATTTATCCAATCCCATGAATTAACACCTTAACATCACAATAAAACTTAAATGATTAAAATCACATAATCATTTCGGGGATATCACACTGAACGTACGATACAGACTTTGGAAGATATGTTACGCGCATGTGTGTTAGAATTTGAGTCTACTTGGCAAGATTCTATACCATTGGTTGAATTCTCATACAACAATAGTTACCAAGCGAGCATACAAATGGCTCCATTTGAAGCTTTGTATGAAAAACGTTGCAGATCCCCTTTATGTTGGGATGATATAGACAAAACATCTGTGGGTGGACCTGATGTGGTTAGGGAAATGGAAGAAAAAGTGAAACTCATACGGCAAAGGATGAAAGCGGCTCAAGATAGACATGCAACTTATGCTAATAAGAGACGGAGACCCTTAGAATTTCAAGTTGGTGATAAGGTGTTCTTAAAGATTTCACCTTTTAAAGGTGTTGTCCGGTTTGGAGTTAAAGGAATGTTATCACCAAGTATATCGGTCCGTATGAAATATTACAGCGAGTTGGCACATTGGCGTATAGGTTGGCGTTACAGCCCTCTTTATCTGGTATACATGACATATTTCATGTATCAATGTTACGAAAGTATGAGCCTGATCTGTTACATGTGTTACAACCTTCCGAAGTGCAGTTGGAGTCGAATATTTCTATGTGGAACGTCCAGTTTGCATCTTGGATCGTGCAGAACGTAAACTTCATAGTAAAAATCTCTATGGTAAAGGTTCAATGGGATAAGCGGGGTGTCGAAGAGACAACATGGGAGACGGAACAGCATATGAGACAACTCTATCCTGAGTTGTTTGACGGTATGTGTATTGGTATTAATTATACATGTTGCTAATAATATGTAATGCCTCGATTTGTTTTATACACGTGTGATATGATTATGGTGTAATTATATCACTTGGCAGTATGATAATGGGGGTTCGGGTGGAACCAAGAATGAATGAATACATGTATGGAATGATATATGGTAAAGAATGAAACATGATGGTGTATAATAAATTAAATAATAACATATCAAGTAACATGAATTAGTAGGCATTTGATTATGCATGTGAATTTAATTTGAATTTGAGTTTCATTTCATGTACATGTTACTTAACATGTCATTAATTTCAAGTGATTTAGGGAACTAATGACCTTATATCAAGGTGATTTAGGGAGGAGAATCACATAGTTCTCATTTTACACCTACTAAAACACTACACAAGCTCCTCTCCATCTCTTTCAAGTTCTTGATAGTTTGAGCTTGGAATTCATTTGTGAATTGAGCTAGGAAGTTGTGTGAAGTGATTTCTTAATATCTTGGTAAGGATTTCATGGTTTTACACTTGAATTATGTAATTGGTGTTGGTGTATGTGAAGGGGAATATCAATTATGTATGCTTAGAATCATAACTTGTTTCTTTGCCAAGAATTGGATTCTAGGATGTTAGAAACATGTTTATATGATACTAGGGAGTGCATGAATCATGGTTACATGTGAAATTCTGGGTAGGAGAAGAAGTACCATGAAGATAAGCTCAAAATCGCCATTGTCTCGATTTTTTCTGATCGTGCCGATCGATCGACAATGTGGTCTCGATCGATCGCCGCGAACAGTAAAGTTTTAAGGCGGTTTGAGCATGAGGCGATCGATCGGTGATTTGAGGCGATCGATCGGTACATGTGGCGATCGATCGGTGATTTTGTTCGATCGATCGGTGAAGAGTGAACAGTTCGGCGATCGATCGAGAATCCGGGGCGATCAATCGGTGATGGCAGAATGTTGAAAAATGTTATCTTTTTATAGAATTTGATTTTAATGCTTATGATAACATGATATATTGTTGGCATTGTTGTAGCATCATCTCAAGGGACGGGACAACGAGGCAATTAGCCAGCAACGCCTGATTTATCGCTTTTGTTGTCGCAGTACAGGTACGTGTTGACGTACGGAGTATATATATTATGTGATGATGATGTTATAGTTTTGATATCATATGATTTATGTTAGTTTTGTGTCATATGATTGGTAGTATCATATGCATGTGCATACATGGATTTCATATGATTGGGATGGATGCCTTGATAGATATGTGTATATGCTTTGGTGAGATCATTGCCTTGATAGATATGCCCGGGTTGGTATATGCTTTGGCTGGGATCGTTGCCACGATAGATATACTACATATGCTTTGGCTTGAGAGATATACGCCTGGTTTGGGTATATGCTCTGGCTATTATCACATATGAGTACGGTACTATGATATGTGCTGCTAATATGAAGATGTGATGTGGTTCCACTGACATATTGAGCTGAATAGGCATATCATATGGGGCTCGTGATAATAAGGTGATTGTTGAGACATGTCATGACATAGTGCATTTGTTGATGCATGATACAGAACATTCACTATTGATGATTTTATTGTGCTTTATCATTGATGTTATTGTTTTGATATCGCACTGAGATAGTTGTTATCTATACTCACGTTGTGTGAATGTTTCTGTAGGGACTCATAGACGTGGGGAGACGGGATGTGAGTCATTTTCCGCTGAGAGTTATCTTGTAGTAGGTTGTTGTTTATACATATAATGTGTAGTTGGTAGGGTTTTATAACTCCTGTAACAACTGAACTAGTAAGATACTCTTACTCAGTGTATGTTATTACTTAATTCAGACTCCCAGATGTATGTTAATATAATACATAATGGATTAAGTAACGAGGACCCCACATTAGTGGTATCAGAGCAGTGGTTCGAGAACGGGATGAACATGGGTAGATGAAGTGTATTAGGGAGTTACCTAAACACTTTGAGAATGGTAATAGCATGTTAGGATTTGGAATATGATGTTATTCTAACATGTGATATAATTGTGAATGTTATTGTTAACCCTTGATCTACAGCTATGACAGACAGAGGGTATCATGAGGATGTTGGGAATGCCCTAAGTGGCAATGCTAGTGTGAGGATGGTGCCTGTGCCACCACCACCGATTGAGCAAGGGCCAGTAGAACATGTACTTTTGCCTGGAGAATTGACTTTGACGCAATTTCTGAGTTATCAACCACCCAGGTTTGAGGGTACTGAATCAGGAGAACTGGCAGAGGAGTGGTTAGAACGCGTGGAACAGATATTTGTATCAGCACCATGTGCCAAGACTGCTTGGTTACGATTAGCTGAATTCTAGTTAGCTAAGAAAGCTATGATGTGGTGGAAATCCACAGTGCTTGAGTTGAGGGCTCAAGGACAGACAATTAACTGGGATGTGTTTAGAACGAAGTTCCTGGAGCATTATTTCTCTGTTGCTGCAAGGCATAGGAAAGAGGATGAATTTACAAACTTGAGACAAGGAGTAATGACAGAATCTGACTATGTTGTGCACTATTCCTCTTTGCTCCGGTATGTACCACATATCGCTGTAAACACAAAAGCAAAGATCAAACAGTTTGTGAAAGGTTTGAGGCCTGAATTATTTGATAGGGTCATGTCCAATAACCCTACATCATATGAAGAAGCGTTGACTAGAGCTGAGATGGCTGAGATTGCTGTAGGGGTATATAAAGATGTTGGACAAGCCCAACCACCTACATCTGAAAGTATGAGACCTAGAGGAGAACCATTTAAATCACCACGAGGTGGTGCATCTTCATCTAGGTTTAGTGGAAAACGTTTTGGACCACGGAAAGGGGATGACCGAAAAGCTAAGGGACAGTCTCAAGGGAGTAGTAGTAGTAGTAGTGGACGAGGACTACAATGTTTTAAATGTGGAGGGCCACATTATCAAAGAAATTGTCCACAGTTTGATACGGTGGCTTGTTTCCGTTGTGGGAATCCAGGACATGTGATCCGTGATTATCCTCAAGTGGGTGGACAACAGAGAAGAGGACTCATGTCAGAGAATACAGTGCAGCAGAGACCACAGGGTGTACCACAGTCTGGTGGAGGACAGAGGACAGGACCACCTCAGGCTCAGGTGTATGCACTGAATAGGGAGGAAGCAGAGGCAGCTCCTGATGATGTGATAGCGGGTAAATGTACTTTGTTTACTTATCCTGCTTTACTGTTGATTGATACTGGTGCATCACATTCTTTTGTTGCACAAGCTTTTATTGACCGGTATCATATATGCTCGTCTCCACTTTTGATGCCTCTTTATGTTTCGACACCCATGGGAACTACTGTGATGACTTGTCAGAGTGTATCTGATTGTGATATTCAGTTTGAGACTGAGTATGGACTACAAGCTAATTTGATTGTATTAGACATGACAGATTTTGATTGCATCATTGGAATCGATGTGTTGAGTAAATATCAGTCTGTTGTGGATTGTTGTCAGAAAATAGTGAGATTTCAGTCTGATACTGGAAATCAATGGTACTTCTATGGCCAGGGATCGAGGGCAAATATTCCTTTGATATCAGCAATCCGAATGCCGCGTTTGTTAGAGCGTGGACATGCGGGTTATTTGATTTATGCCCTTGATGTAACTGAACAGAAAAGAGAAAGGAAAGTGGAGGAGATACCAGTGGTTGCAGAATATGCGGATGTATTTCCAGATGAGATACCTGGATTCCCACCGAGTCGAGAAGTAGAATTTGGTATTGATTTGATACCTGGTACTTCTGCAATTTCACGAGCTCCTTATCGGATGGCACCAACTGAATTGAAAGAATTGAAAACTCAATTGCAAGACTTGTTGGACAAGGGGTACATACGTCCTAGTGTATCGCCTTGAGGTGCTTCGGTATTGTTTGTTAAGAAGAAGGATGGGACAATGCGACTATGTATTGACTATAGACAATTGAACAAGGTAACAATAAAGAATAAATATCCTCTTCCTCGTATTGATGATTTGTTTGATCAGTTGCAGGGATCAAGGATTTATTCTAAGATTGATTTGAGGTCAGGATATCATCAAATACGTGTGAGGGAAGAAGATATACAGAAGACAGCATTCTGAACTCGTTATGGACATTATGAGTTTCTGGTAATGCCATTTGGAGTAACAAATGCTCCCGCTGTCTTTATGAGTTTAATGAATCGGGTTTTCCAGGAATACCTTGATCGATTTGTCATTGTCTTTATCGATGATATACTGATCTATTCGCAGAGTGATGCAGAACATGTTCAACATTTGCATATGGTATTGCAATTGTTGAGGACACATCAGTTGTATGCCAAACTCAGTAAGTGTGAGTTTTGGTTGACTAGTGTCGGCTTTTTGGGAGATATAATTTCCGAAGAAGGTATATCAGTTGATCCAAAGAAAGTGGAAGCAGTGTTGAATTGGTCAGCACGTACTTCTGTGCCAGAGATTCGTAGTTTCTTGGGTTTGGCTGGATATTATAGACGATTTGTTGAAGGATTTTCAGCGATTGCCAAACCATTGACACAATTGACACAGAAAGGAGTATCATTTCGATGGTCAGAGGCTTGTGAGCGTAGTTTTCAGGACTTAAAACATCGATTGACTACAGCTCCAGTCTTGATCATTCCATCGGAACATGACAGGTTTGCATTATATATGTGACATCCCCGAAATGGTTAATTGCTATTTGGTGCATTAATTGTGGTTACATGATTAATTATGTGGTAATTGATTATGTGTTGGGATTTATTTACCTTATGGAAAATGCATGGTCATGTGGTTAGGGTGACCCGGGATTGCATTTTAGGGTACATGTGGTGCATGTTAGGTAAATATTATGGGAAGCATGATTTATTTGCCTTGGTTAGCAATTTATTAGAAATCATGTGTTAATTGATATTATGGTGCATTTTGAGTAAATGCTTTGAAAAATATCATGTTGGGGTGTTTTATACACCATGGAATTATTTTGGTATCATTTTAAATTACCTTACATTTTAATACCCAACCCCACTCTTTCATCCCTCACTCTTACTTTACCAAATATCACACCCAAACCCTTCCCTTCCCCTTAATTTCGAGTTCCACCTTTGGGGTGAAGAGGAGACCTTGCAAACTTTGATTTGTGGAAGATTGTTGGGTGATTTGAGATCCCCAAGAGGTATGGGTACCTCATGGTTTATTTTTGTAAGGTTTTATTTGAGTTTGGTTTGGTTTTGAAGGGTTTAAAATGGGTTTGTGTTAGGTGTTGTGGTTTTGGTAATATTTTGGTTGAATGTTGTATATATGAGTTTGTTATGATGTTTATGGGTGGTTTTGAGTTGTTGAGTTTGGTTGATATTGGTGTATGTGGGTGTTTTTGAGTGGGGGTTGAAGATGGGTGAATAGTGCCCAAACCCCGCATGCCCACAGCTCGGCGATCGATCGGCGTTTTTCTCGCGATCGATCGCGAGCAGCAGGGCTGAGGCAGTAAGCCTCAGCGATCGATCGCGAGCTTGGCGCGATCGATCGGCGAGACCGCGATCGATCGGCGCTAGCTTCGCGATCGATCGCGGATTGTGCAATTTTGTTGGGCGAGGCAGTGTGATCTCGCGATCGATCGGGGCTTGATGGCGATCGATCGCGAGATGCCAAAAATGGTATTTTTGGTTATTTTTGTGGGATTTTTGGTATTGGACTATTATTGGGTTCTAATATTGGTATTTGGAATATGTAGAACCAACCCAGGTGGCAACGCAGCCAAGGAATTGAGGTCCAACCACATTCCACATTTTGGAAAGGTACGTAGTGGACGTACGGGCACCCAACGGTAACATGTATTTTATATACTCATTGTTTATGCATTGTGGATGCGAGTATATATGTGGTATTGCATTGTGGATGCATATACATGTTGATTTATGCCATATGAGGTATTGCATTGTGGATGCATATACATGGTAATTTATGCATATTGATGTTAGATGCATATTATGATTATTGGATGCACATCCCATGAGTCGTGGTCATCCTTTGATGATTTTAATGCTTGCCGCTTTTTGTATTGGTTCCGCTAAATGTGAAGCGAGGGGTGGGAGCGCCGCATGTCACATTTGAGCGTGGTTGTCATATGGGGCGAGGAAAGGGTATTTGCCGCTCTCTGTGAAGCGAGGGGTGGGAGCGCCGCATGTCCATTGTAGCGAGGTTATCCTATGCCGCCCATATGAATATAAGCGAGGGGCATTAAAATACACTGTGATGGACAGACTAGGGAATGGTGACCAATATGTGGTACAATTGAGATGGTATATGATGTCATGACATGTTTTGGCCATTAAAAATAATCTGTTGATTATACTCATGAGTTGTGGTACAGGGACAACCAAACGGGAAGCGTTTGAAATGCATGGAAAACAGGAAGTGTTTTATATTGATTATGCATTTACGCTTTATCTTCATATTGTGTTGAATATGAATGATTATTATTGCTCATGTTTGGGGGTTGTCCTTGTAGGTACCTTTTTGGCATGATAAATGGGCTTGAACGGGTTGAGGTGGTGAGCTTATGAAGCATTCTTGAGGCAGAAAGGACAGGATTATTTTTGATAGTATCTACTCTAGGAGTAGTATAAAACTATAGTTGAACATTCATTGATTGGAATGTAATTAATCCTTTTGGTAGTCCTTATTTTGGCATGTAAAGGCTTAAGCTCATAGACTCAACAGGTTCTTTATGCTCTGATTGATTTACTTTAGCTCTATTATGCCTTGATTCCGCACTTAAGGATTAGGGTCCTTACATTAGTGGTATCAGAGCAGTGGTTAGAGAACCCGGGAACGAGTGAAGGGTAGCCTTAGCATGTTTGGCTAGGTGCTTACATTTGAAGCATGTTTATGCATGTGGTGCATATTTTGTATATTTGGTTATACTAACATGCTTATATCACTCCTGTTATCTAACGATATGATGTATATTGCTTTGGATTGTTGTTAACATTTGTGTTACAGCATGGCTGCTAATGAGGAAGTCGGAGATGTTGGGAGTGTAAATGCGAGTATTGGACAGGCTAATCCTCTACCTCCACCGGCTGTAGGAATGGAACCAGTGGTCCAGTTATTGCTACCGGGTGAGATTAGCTTGACTCAGTTTCTGTCTTATCATCCGCCCCGGTTTGAGGGGACAGAGTCCGGAGAAGAGGCTGAAGAGTGGTTAGAAAGACTTGAGCAGATCTTTGTATCGGCTCCTTGTGCTGTGACGGCTTGGCTGAGGCTAGCGGAGTTTCAATTAGCCAAGAAACCTCTGATGTGGTGGAGGAGCACAGTAATGGAAATGAGAGCACTGGGTGCTGTGATTGACTGGACGCTCTTCAGGACCAGGTTCTTGAACCGATACTTCTCCGCAGCAGCAAGACAGACAAAGGAGGATGAATTTACAAGTCTGAGGCAGGGGAACATGACAGTGGCAGACTATGCCACACAGTACTCATCACTACTTAGGTATGTCCCCCATATTGCCTCTGATGGACGTGCCAAGATGAGAAATTTCATGAAAGGACTGCGACCGGAACTCTATGACCGGGTTATCATCAATAACCCAACTTCTTTTGATGATGCTCTCACAAGAGCGGAGCTTGCTGAGCTAGGAGTGGGAGCTTATGCCATGCCACCACCGGTACCGCAACAGAGGCAGACTAGTGACAGTTTGAGGCCTCGGGGTGAGCCATTTAAACCCCGTGGTGCCTCTTCATCTTCGCGGTATGGTGGAAAGAAATACTTTGGACAGAAGCAGGATAACAAGAAGGGTAATTGGTCGGCCAATCGAGGATCTTCACAGGGGGATAGGCCGGGAGAGCCGAGGTGCAACAATTGTGGAGGGCCACATTCTTCAAACAAGTGTCCTGCATGTTATGTCTGTGGCAAGATGGGCCACATTGCTCGGTATTGTCCCACCAGGGGAGGCCAGTCAGAGTATCAGGGCAACAGGCCAAGGTTTGAGGACAGGACAGTGCAGCAGAGGCAGCAGTTTGGGCCTCGTCCATCGGGAGGTCAGACAGTGGGACCACCCCAGGGGCAAGTATATGCACTGACCAGGGAGCAGGCTCAGGCAGCTCCAGAGGAGGTGATTGCCGGTACGTGTCATTTATTTACGTACCCTGCTTTTGTTTTGATAGATACAGGTGCCTCCCATTCCTTTGTGTCTGTGGGATTTGTGGAAAGACACCATATGCGCACGTCTCCTTTGCCCACGCCTCTATTGGTCTCGACACCCACTGGAAGAAATGTTGTTGCTGATCAGTTTATGGCAGACTGCCTCATTTATTTTGAGGGCAACGAGTTGAGATCAGACTTGATTGTGCTGGGTATGTCAGACTTCGACTGCATCTTGGGTATTGATGTTCTGAACAGATATCAGGCAGTGGTAGATTGCCGGCAGAGGACAGTGAAGTTCAGACCTGAGTTGGGCAGTCAGTGGACTTTCTTTGGCAACGGATCTCGTGCGAAGATTCCGTTGATTTCAGCGATCAAGATGTCTCAGCTGTTGGAACGTGGGCACACGGGCTATCTTATTTATGTCGTGGACACGTCTGGAAAGAGTAAAGAACTGAGGGTTGAGGATGTACCAGTTGTGGCAGAATTTGCTGATGTATTTCCAGAAGAGATCCCAGGATTTCCACCGGCCAGGGAAGTTGAATTTGGGATCGAGTTGTTGCCAGGGACATCCGCTATCTCTCGTGCACCTTATAGGATGGCACCGGCGGAGTTGAGGGAGTTGAAAGAGCAGTTGCAGGATCTCCTTGACAAGGGTTATATACGCCCGAGCGTGTCGCCATGGGGCGCACCAGTTCTCTTTGTGAAGAAGAAGGACGGTTCGATGCGGTTGTGCATCGATTACCGGCAACTGAACAAGGCTACAGTGAAGAACAAGTATCCTCTCCCAAGGATAGACGACTTGTTTGATCAGTTGCAAGGTACCAGGGTGTATAGCAAGATTGATTTGAGATCCGGGTATCATCAGATTCGGGTCAGAGAGGAAGATGTGCAGAAGACAGCATTCCGGACTCGATACGGGCATTATGAGTTCTTAGTGATGCCGTTCGGTGTGACGAATGCTCCAGCAGTCTTCATGAGTCTGATGAACAGAGTGTTTCAACCGTATCTTGATCAGTTCGTCATCGTGTTTATTGACGACATTCTTATCTACTCCCGGAGTGAGGAAGATCATGTGAAACACTTGAGGACAGTGCTTCAGATTCTTAGGGAGCATCAGTTGTATGCTAAGCTCAGTAAATGCGAGTTTTGGCTGAGCAGTGTAGTGTTTCTGGGGCATGTCATTTCGAGCAGCGGGATATCAGTGGACCCGAAGAAGATTGAGGCTGTGATGGAGTGGGCTGCCCCCACTTCTGTACCTGAGATCCGGAGTTTCCTTGGTTTGGCCGGGTATTATCGGCGCTTCGTCGAGGGCTTTTCGAAGATTGCCAAGCCGCTGACTCAGTTGACTCAGAAGGGTGTGCCTTTCTTTTGGTCAGAAGCTTGTGAGGAGAGCTTCCAGGAATTGAAGCACCGGTTGACGACGGCGCCAGTGTTAGTGATCCCGACGGAGAACTCCAGATTTGTTCTGTATACTGATGCATCACTGCAGGGCCTTGGATGTGTTCTGATGCAAGATAAGCATGTGGTAGCTTATGCATCGAGGCAGTTGAAGCCGCATGAGACCAGATATCCAGTTCATGACTTGGAATTGGCGGCTATCATCTTCGCCCTGAAGATCTGGAGGCACTACTTATATGGCACTTCATTCACCATATACACGGATCACAAGAGCCTCAAGTTTCTATTTACTCAGGCGGAACTGAATATGAGGCAGAGGAGATGGATGGACCTACTCAAGGACTATGATTGCGAGATAGAGTACCATCCGGGGAAAGCCAATTTGACAGCAGACGCTTTGAGCCGGAAAGTGAGGAGTTCTGCTGAGGACGTCATCCATTTGTCGGCTATGATGACCTCCTATTGCCATCTGGGCTATGACTTCGACATTGATGCATCGCCAGTGTATGTCTCTACCTTATTAGCTGAGCCAGATATTTATGAGAACATCAGGAGAGCTCAGAGATCAGATGCTGAGGTTCAGAGATGGTTGTCTATAGTGCATCTTGGTCAGCCGACGAAGTTCAGAGTGGCCGACGACGGATCTTTGAGATTGGGTAACCGCTGGGTAGTTCCGAGTACGCCGGAGTTGCGTAAGGGAATCTTGGAGCGAGCTCACAGTAGCAGACTTAGCATCCACCCAGGCGGGAAGAAGATGTACAGAGATCTGCGTGGTCAGTTTTGGTGGAAGCGAATGAAGTCTGATGTCGTCACTTTTGTGAAGAGGTGTCTGATCTGCCAACAGGTTAAGGCAGAGAGACAGAGACCTGGCGGCGAGTTGAGAAGCTTGGAGATACCGAAGTGGAAGTGGGAGCACATTTCCATGGACTTCGTGACTCATTTGCCGAGGAGTGCTTCAGGCTTCGATGCTATTTGGGTGATTGTGGACAGATTGACTAAGGTAGCCCACTTTATTCCCTATAGCATGGCATTTACATTCTTGAGGATGGCGCAGTTGTATGTTAGAGATGTGGTGAGATTGCATGGGATCCCCGTTTCTATTGTGTCAGATCGAGATCCGCGATTCACATCTCATTTTTGGGAAGGCCTTCAGTCAGCTTTGGGAACTGAGGTCAGATTGAGTACTGCTTATCATCCTCAGACGGATGGCCAGACTGAGCGCACTATTCAGACGCTCGAGGACATGTTGAGAGCTTGTGTATTGGAGTTCGATGCTTCTTGGCAGGATTCAGTGCCTCTGGTAGAGTTTTCTTATAACAATAGCTACCAGGCAAGTATTCAGATGGCTCCGTATGAAGCTCTTTATGGTAGAAGATGTAGATCGCCCTTGTGTTGGGATGATTTGGACAGTAGATCAGTCGGAGGGCCTGAGTTGATCCGGGAAATGGAAGAGAAGATAAAGATTATAAGGCAGAAAATGAAAGCGGCCCAAGACAGACAGGCAGCTTATGCGAATAAACGGCGGAGACCGTTAGAGTTTCAGTTGGGAGATAAGGTCTTTTTGAAGATCTCGCCTTTCAGAGGCGTAGTGCGGTTTGGAATGCGCGGGAAACTGTCTCCGAGGTTTGTGGGACCGTACGAGATTTTGCAGCGCATTGGCACATTGGCTTACTGACTGGCTTTGCCGCCTTCTTTATCTGGGATACATGATGTGTTTCATGTATCGATGCTGCGAAAGTATGAGCCGGATCCGTCTCACGTGTTACAGCCTTCCGAAGTTCAGCTAGAGTCAGATGTATCTTATGTGGAACGGCCTGTTAGAATTCTGGACAGAGCAGACCGTAGACTTCGGAACAAAGTGATACCGATGATAAAAGTTCAGTGGGATCGCAGGGGTGTCGAGGAGGCTACGTGGGAGACGGAGCAGCAAATGGTGCAGCACTACCCGGAACTATTCTCTGGTATGAGTTTATGTTTAGTTTCTTTTGGGGTAGGTGCATGTGATTTCGAGGACGAAATCTTATAAGTAGGGGAGTATTGTGACATCCCCGAAATGGTTAATTGCTATTTGGTGCATTAATTGTGGTTACATGATTAATTATGTGGTAATTGATTATGTGTTGGGATTTATTTACCTTATGGAAAATGCATGGTCATGTGGTTAGGGTGACCCGGGATTGCATTTTAGGGTACATGTGGTGCATGTTAGGTAAATATTATGGGAAGCATGATTTATTTGCCTTGGTTAGCAATTTATTAGAAATCATGTGTTAATTGATATTATGGTGCATTTTGAGTAAATGCTTTGAAAAATATCATGTTGGGGTGTTTTATACACCATGGAATTATTTTGGTATCATTTTAAATTACCTTACATTTTAATACCCAACCCCACTCTTTCATCCCTCACTCTTACTTTACCAAATATCACACCCAAACCCTTCCCTTCCCCTTAATTTCGAGTTCCACCTTTGGGGTGAAGAGGAGACCTTGCAAACTTTGATTTGTGGAAGATTGTTGGGTGATTTGAGATCCCCAAGAGGTATGGGTACCTCATGGTTTATTTTTGTAAGGTTTTATTTGAGTTTGGTTTGGTTTTGAAGGGTTTAAAATGGGTTTGTGTTAGGTGTTGTGGTTTTGGTAATATTTTGGTTGAATGTTGTATATATGAGTTTGTTATGATGTTTATGGGTGGTTTTGAGTTGTTGAGTTTGGTTGATATTGGTGTATGTGGGTGTTTTTGAGTGGGGGTTGAAGATGGGTGAATAGTGCCCAAACCCCGCATGCCCACAGCTCGGCGATCGATCGGCGTTTTTCTCGCGATCGATCGCGAGCAGCAGGGCTGAGGCAGTAAGCCTCAGTGATCGATCGCGAGCTTGGCGCGATCGATCGGCGAGACCGCGATCGATCGGCGCTAGCTTCGCGATCGATCGCGGATTGTGCAATTTTGTTGGGCGAGGCAGTGTGATCTCGCGATCGATCGGGGCTTGATGGCGATCGATCGCGAGATGCCAAAAATGGTGTTTTTGGTTATTTTTGTGGGATTTTTGGTATTGGACTATTATTGGGTTCTAATATTGGTATTTGTGAATATGTAGAACCAACCCAGGTGGCAACGCAGCCAAGGAATTGAGGTCCAACCACATTCCACATTTTGGAAAGGTACGTAGTGGACGTACGGGCACCCAACGGTAACATGTATTTTATATACTCATTGTTTATGCATTGTGGATGCGAGTATATATGTGGTATTGCATTGTGGATGCATATACATGTTGATTTATGCCATATGAGGTATTGCATTGTGGATGCATATACATGGTAATTTATGCATATTGATGTTAGATGCATATTATGATTATTGGATGCACATCCCATGAGTCGTGGTCATCCTTTGATGATTTTAATGCTTGCCGCTTTTGTATTGGTTCCGCTAAATGTGAAGCGAGGGGTGGGAGAGCCGCATGTCACATTTGAGCGTGGTTGTCATATGGGGCGAGGAAAGGGTATTTGCCGCTCTCTGTGAAGCGAGGGGTGGGAGCGCCGCATGTCCATTGTAGCGAGGTTATCCTATGCCGCCCATATGAATATAAGCGAGGGGCATTAAAATACACTGTGATGGACAGACTAGGGAATGGTGACCAATATGTGGTACAATTGAGATGGTATATGATGTCATGACATGTTTTGGCCATTAAAAATAATCTGTTGATTATACTCAAGAGTTGTGGTACAGGGACAACCAAACGGGAAGCGTTTGAAATGCATGGAAAACAGGAAGTGTTTTATATTGATTATGCATTTACGCTTTATCTTCATATTGTGTTGAATATGAATGATTATTATTGCTCATGTTTGGGGGTTGTCCTTGTAGGTACCTTTTTGGCATGATAAATGGGCTTGAACGGGTTGAGGTGGTGAGCTTATGAAGCATTCTTGAGGCAGAAATGACAGGATTATTTTTGATAGTATCTACTCTAGGAGTAGTATAAAACTATAGTTGAACATTCATTGATTGGAATGTAATTAATCCTTTTGGTAGTCCTTATTTTGGCATGTAAAGGCTTAAGCTCATAGACTCAACATGTTCTTTATGCTCTGATTGATTTACTTTAGCTCTATTATGCCTTGATTCCGCACTTAAGGATTAGGGTCCTTACAATATACTGATGCATCTTTACTTGGTTTGGGGTGTGTATTGATGCAGGATAAACATGTAGTGGCGTATGCATCACGACAGTTGAAGCCACATGAAATGAAATATCCAGTACATGATCTGGAATTGGCTGCCATTGTCTTTGCCTTGAAGATATGGCGACATTATTTATATGGTACGTCGTTTACCATATATACAGATCATAAGAGTTTAAAATTTCTATTCACTCAAGCAGAGTTGAATATGAGGCAAAGGAGTTGGATGGATCTGTTGAAAGATTATGATTGTGAGATTGAATATCATCCAGGAAAAGCTAATCTTACAACAGATGCCTTGAGTCGAAAAGTACATCATACAGCTGATGAGATGATTCATTTATCTGCTTTGATGACTTCTTGTTGTACTTTGGGTTATGATTTTGATGTGGAAACAGTGCCGGTACGGGTATCAACATTATTGGTTGAACCCGACATTTTTGAGAAAATCAGAACGGCACAAATGACTCATGATGAGGTACAACATTGGCAGGAAATGATACGTCAAGGTCAAACATCTCAATTTGTACTTGCAAGCGATGGAACTTTAAAGTACAGAAACTGTTGGGTAGTACCTGCGATATTAGGACTACGCCAAGAACTACTACAACATGCTCATTGTAGTAGATATAGTATACATCCTGGAGGGAAGAAAATGTATCATGATTTACGTACCCAATTTTGGTGGAAACGTATGAAACAGGATGTGTTGAGCTTTGTGAAACGGTGTTTGATCTGTCAACAAGTGAAAGCGGAAAGACAGAAACCAGGAGGTGAATTACATAGTTTGGAAATTCCTCAGTGGAAATGGGAACATATCACGATGGATTTTGTAACTCATTTGCCACGGACATCTTCTGGTTGCGATGCTATTTGGGTGATCGTTGACCGACTCACTAAAGTATCTCATTTCGTGCCATATTGTATGACATTTACATATCTGAGAATGGCACAGTTGTACATTCAAAATGTAGTGAGACTACATGGTATTCCAGTTTCCATTGTATCGGATAGGGATCCGAGATTTACTTCTCATTTTTGGGAAGGGTTACAGACAGCGTTGGGAACTGAAGTGCGGTTGAGTACAGCATATCATCCTCAGACAGATGGACAAACAGAGCGGACGATACAGACACTTGAGGATATGTTGCGTGCCTGTGTATTAGAGTTTGATACCTCTTGGCAAGAGTCATTGCCATTAGTGGAATTTTCATATAATAACAGTTATCAATCTAGTATACAGATGGCACCATTTGAGGCTTTGTATGGGCGACGATGTAGATCGCCATTGTATTGGGATGATGTGGATCAGTCTTCCTTACAAGGACCGGATATGATTCATGAAATGGAAGAGAAAGTAAAGATGATTCGATTGAAACTTAAAGCTGCTCAGGACAGACAGGCTGCTTATGCCAATAAGCGACGTAGACCACTTGAATTTCACGTTGGTGACCGTGTGTTCTTGAAAATCTCACCTTTTAAAGGTGTAGTACGATTTGGGAAGCGTGGAAAATTGTCTCCATGATACGTTGGTCCGTATGAGGTATTGCAACGTATTGGTACGTTGGCATATCGATTGGCACTACCACCGGCCTTGAGTAGTATTCATGATGTCTTTCATGTTTCACTGTTGAGGAAGTATGAACCAGATCCGAGTCATGTATTACAGTTACCTGATGTGCAGTTGGATACAGATGTGTCGTATGAGGAACGACCGGTTATGATCTTGGATCGAGCTGAACGCAGGTTGCGTAATAAAGTGATTCCTATGGTTAAGGTACAATGGGACAGACGGGGTGTCGAAGAGGCAACGTGGGAGACGGAGCAGCATATGATGCAACGGTATCCGGATTTGTTTTCTGGTATGTTGATATGTTATTTATCTTATGTTGTATGTCTCATATGCATGTATGATGTTTGTATATGCAATTTCGAGGACGAAATTCATTGAGTGGGGGAGAATTGTAATGCCTCGATTTGTTTTATACACGTGTGATATGATTATGGTGTAATTATATCACTTGGCAGTATGATAATGGGGGTTCGGGTGGAACCAAGAATGAATGAATACATGTATGGAATGATATATGGTAAAGAATGAAACATGATGGTGTATAATAAATTAAATAATAACATATCAAGTAACATGAATTAGTAGGCATTTGATTATGCATGTGAATTTAATTTGAATTTGAGTTTCATTTCATGTACATGTTACTTAACATGTCATTAATTTCAAGTGATTTAGGGAACTAATGACCTTATATCAAGGTGATTTAGGGAGGAGAATCACATAGTTCTCATTTTACACCTACTAAAACACTACACAAGCTCCTCCCATCTCTTTCAAGTTCTTGATAGTTTGAGCTTGGAATTCATTTGTGAATTGAGCTAGGAAGTTGTGTGAAGTGATTTCTTAATATCTTGGTAAGGATTTCATTGTTTTACACTTGAATTATGTAATTGGTGTTGGTGTATGTGAAGGGGAATATCAATTATGTATGCTTAGAATCATAACTTGTTTCTTTGCCAAGAATTGGATTCTATGATGTTAGAAACATGTTTATATGATACTAGGGAGTGCATGAATCATGGTTACATGTGAAATTATGGGTAGGAGAAGAAGTACCATGAAGATAAGCTCAATATCGCCATTGTCTCGATTTTTTCTGATCGTGCCGATCGATCGGCAATGTGGTCTCGATCGATCGCCGCGAACAGTAAAGTTTTAAGGCGGTTTGAGCATGAGGCAATCGATCGGTGATTTGAGGCGATCGATCGGTACATGTGGCGATCGATCGGTGATTTTGTTCGATCGATCGGTGAAGAGTGAACAGTTCGGCGATCGATCGAGAATCCGGGGCGATCGATCGGTGATGGCAGAATGTTGAAAAATGTTATCGTTTTATAGAATTTGATTTTAATGCCTATGATAACATGATATATTGTTGGCATTGTTGTAGCATCATCTCAAGGGACGGGACAACGAGGCAATTAGCCAGCAACGCCTGATTTATCGCTTTTGTTGTCGCAGTACAGGTACTTGTTGACGTACGGAGTATAGATATTATGTGATGATGATGTTATAGTTTTGATATCATATGATTTATGTTAGTTTTGTGTCATATGATTGGTAGTATCATATGCATGTGCATACATGGATTTCATATGATTGGGATGGATGCCTTGATAGATATGTGTATATGCTTTGGTGAGATCATTGCCTTGATAGATATGCCCGGGTTGGTATATGTTTTGGCTGGGATCGTTGCCACGATAGATATACTACATATGCTTTGGCTTGAAAGATATACGCCTGGTTTGGGTATATGCTCTGGCTATTATCACATATGAGTACGGTACTATGATATGTGCTGCTAATATGAAGATGTGATGTGGTTCCACTGACATATTGAGCTGAATAAGCATATCATATGGGGCTCGTGATAATAGGGTGATTGTTGAGACATGTCATGACATAGTGCATTTGTTGATGCATGATACAGAACATTCACTATTGATGATTTTATTGTGCTTTATCATTGATGTTATTGTTTTGATATCGCACTGAGATAGTTGTTATCTATACTCACGTTGTGTGAATGTTTCTGTAGGGACTCATAGACGTGGGGAGAAGGGATGTGAGTCATTTTCCGCTGCGAGCTTAACCACTGCCTAAGAGTTATCTTGTAGTAGGTTGTTGTTTATACATATGATGTGTAGTTGGTAGGGTTTTATAACTCCTGTAACAACTGAACTAGTAAGATACTTATGTTAATATAATACATAATGGATTAAGTAACGAGGACCCCACATAATATATTGACATTTTATGTATATGTAGAGCCGTCACGTACCACAGGATATCGAATAGGGTAAAAGTGATTGCTGGTGATAACTCTACCTCTTTTGGATATTATCAGGTACGTGGGGCGTACGAACAATCTAAATTTTCATTCACCAACACATTGAGGCATGTTTGTGTATTGATGAGGGGCATGCCGTAATATAATATCTGAGATTCTTATATGGAGTCGAAATTCAATATACATTGGCTACTCATATGGTGGGATCATAGGTAGCATAGTAGGAATGTGATATGTGCTACTCACATAAAGATTTGATATTATATGCAGCCTAGGGATTGTGATGAAGAAATGGTATTCACTGGTATGAGATTGTTAGAATTTCAGATGATGACATGTCATGACATATGCATTATATATATGGGTTTGCAATTATATTATGCTTGACTTGAGTATGCAAATGCAACAGGAACAACTCAAAGAACACGAGATACAAATGAAAACAGGGAGTTTTTATAACTACTGTAGTAGTTAGTTATTGTACTATTAGTTATTGTACTATTTGTTGCATGTATGATGTTAAGAGATGATTTATAGTACACTGGTGTTCATTGATGTTTTGTGGGTTGTTTCTGTAGGGATTTTCTTATTGGGCTATGGAAGACAGAATTGTGGGTCCATTTTGCTGCACTGACGATGCTAGAATAGTCGATTAGAGAATAAAGAAGACATGTCTATTTTTGTATTGTACAGAATGAAGGCATGCAATGTATGATTACAACTATTTGTGGAAAATGAATCGACATAACCCTAGAATACACATGATATAAATGTTTATATTATCATGATAATGCTTTTATATTATCTGGAAAATGGTTTAAGATAGTGAGGGTCTTACACATGCACTCTTGTCAGGCTAATGTAATTTGAGGGTCACGTTAAGCCATATCCATAAGTGATCTAATTTTTAAAGTATAAGTTATCTAATCTCAAATAGTGAGAACGTAAATGATTTCTTCTTCTCCACATGAATTTATATTTAATCGAATTACATATGGTTAAAAAAGTAAATCAGCTCTTACATATTTTTATCTTTGAAAGGAAATGTCATTCTTTTATCCACAAAAAAGAAATATTCTCAATTATTATGCAGTATTAAATTTATCAGCTTATAATTATTTCCTTCAAATAAAAGAGAGAGAGAGAGAGAGCAGGCATGCATTCAATTGTCTTAGATTTTCACGTCCATACACCAAAGTAGAGTTTCAATTTTTAAAGAAAAGGATAAAAGCTTGAAAATAATGTGTGTATGTATTGATAAAATTTCTGGGGGGTTGCACCGATCACACTTCATTTAATAATAAAATTTCAGTGACGTACGATTAACTCGTAAGTGCACGGTAATCAAGTTTTAGTATAGTAATTAAGAATTATGAGTGTTGAACCCACATATATTAACAGTAAGTAACAAATAAGACGTTTTAAACTGTATTTAACCTACGATAATGAATTATAATTGAATTAAACTATTACTAATCCAACCAAGTCTATCAAAGATAACGAAAAAAGTTCACTTGAGAAGATTATCAAGACATCAGTTCACCAATGTAATACCTATGATTCATAGTATTGATCGGTCATTCATATATCTCTAAGGTAACGAGTACTTCAGAATTTATTCAATATACTTTGTCGAGCTATATTAAACATAACATCAATTTGCAGTAAGTCACTGTCGTGCACTTATTAACAAACTAATATTGCATGAATTGCTATGAAAACTCTTAGCTATTGATTCTAGATATCCATTACTATCACACATGTATTTGATCTTATTGTTGATCTCAATCTGAAATCCACGACCTAATTTACTATGTTAGATTGCAATATATTATGTCGATCTCAATTACGATATATTGAATATTAAAAGGTAGCTACTCATTTGAAAGCATGAAGAACAGTAAATTATGCACAAAGGATATATGAATTCAATCAGTAATTAACAGTCAAAGCAGAGGTTCAAACAAAAAGATCCCATAATCTTGATAAACAGACTTAGTTCATACTCATAATTAAATACAAATACTCAAACATGTCTTGCAACAATACAAGCATGAATAAATCAAAATAAAATGTAAGGTCCCGTTACTAGTTAATTATGTTTAACCTCGAGTTAGTAAACCCGGGTGATTAAAAGCCAAGAATGCGAATTGAGGTGTTCCGGATCACAACACCTTATTTTTAACCAAGATAAAATACATCAAAAATACATATTTTGACATGCAATTTTCAGCCATGCACCTACAATAAAGATGATAAAACATCATCTTGGGACACATGGCAATGGTAGGATAAAAATTTATTAAACAAATCCCACACTCCACCTTGTTGGTCACGCCCACTAGCATCTTTTACCATTATAAAAATGGCTTCTCCTCCTCCATTTTTATCAGATAATACCCTTAAAATTTTGAAACCCACCTCCAAAATTTGAGAGAGAACCGAGGGAAAAACCTCCATGCAATTAGAGTTCTAGCAAGCTAGAAGGGAGAGAACCTCTTTTCCTTCAAGATTTTTGAGGACTAAGAGCTTGGAGAGTGGATTCATTGTGGAATTCTTGGTCTACAAGGGTATGAATCTATTTTTCCCTATGGAGTTGAGTTTTGTTGATTTTGAGTCAAAAATTTAAGAAGAAGCATGGAAATGTTGATGTCTTTTTGGTAAAACAGAATCTGCAAATGTTTGAAGTTTTTGCAGTAAATGGTTTCGACTTTTCGGTTCATTTAAGTCCGAATTTGACTTTGAGCCAAAGAAAAAGTTGTAGATCTTTGAATTTTATGCGATATAAGAAAAAGAAGCATGTGATTTGGATCTTCTAGGTAAATTATGTCGATTTTACTTTTAGTGCTCATTTCTGTCTTTGCATGTTCGTGCATGTTGCATGCAGACTGTAATTCGACTTTCTGGGTAAATTTTATTTCGAATTTGATGTTGGTCTTCAAATGAAAATTGTAGGTATTTGAATTCTCTTTGATTTAAAAAACAATAGAGCTTATTCTGGACTTACTTTGAAGAAGTTATGAATTTTATACTATTAGTGCTCATTCAGAGACCTGCATGTGGGCGAAATTACACATGCAGTGTGTTCTTCGGATTGCTGAGCAATATTGGGTACGAATTCTGGAAAATGTCTAGAAATAAGAATTGTAGTATTTCAAGTTGGCTGTAATTTGCCACTAGAATCACTGAATTTGAATTTGCAACGAAAACGTTATAGCATTTTTACTAACACTGCTCAAGTTGGAAAACACATTTTTAATGCTACGGTTTTAGTGTTCAAACCCCACTTAGATGGTCGAACCAGGTTGACACCGTAATAGATGACATGTAATATTTTGAGTTTCTGAACTTTGAGATTTGAAATCGAGTCGTTTTGATGTCGTATGGAATTATAGCGTTTCTTCTGCGAAAATGGGTCAGGCTGAAATTGTAGGAAAAATAGATAAGGCTCGTATTTTAAGTTAGGTTTGATTCAATGCACTATTTGAACACTTAGTATCATTTTGGAATTTACATGACCAGGTTAATAGATTCCGGTGTTGACTTGAGAAGTCTCGGTAGAGTAGCTTGGGTTGAGGTACGTTGAAATGAGTTTTATCATGACGTCTGGCAAAGACGTGTAATGATACTAATGTATGGCTTTATATGTCATAAATTGATTTATATGATTTAATTGTCACTAAATGATTCTTGCGTGACTCTATGATAAATTGAGATGCATCGAATTACATGATATGTGAATTACATGATATGTATATACTTTCACATGAGATTGCATGACATGTTGAGTTACATATGTCATATGATGCATAGATGATTCATGGGCATATCAAATTGATATATCCAATCCTTTGATATCCTTGTTAACGACTGAGTTGATTTACTCTGAGTGTCGGGGACGATGGGCACGGCGATGACAGGCAGTGTAGGGAGCGACTGTAGTCACGCGCGTTGCTATCAGACCTAGACACGAGGGATAACAAGCACAGCACAAGATGATTCTCCTAGCGCAAAGTGTGTCTGTTGTTACCCTCTGCTCGAGCTTGATATTAATTGATGATGCGATACCTTCCTTTGGACTCCAGATTTGGTATCTTGATATTCGATCCTTTGTACCCATTCATACATATTCATACATGGTTTGCATGATACTTTATCATTTGACATGATTTATTTATTTCTCGTACTGGGGTACTGACCCCCTTTGAGGGGGCTGTCATGTCTTTTGTTGTTCGGGCATGACAGGCTTTACAGGAGGACATGGTGATGATGCTTACGGTGACGCATCGAGAGATAACCTAGCTCCATGATGAACAAGCTCAGGTTATGTTTGGTTTTTCTTTTCCAGTAATAGTATATGACTTTTAAACAAAATAAATTTACCGGGGTATACCCCGTGTATGTTATACATGGGATATGATATTTTCGAGTGTGAGACCCCGTTATCTAAACAAGATTCTAAGGTGCAATTAAGAGAACTAATCATTCATAAATCAGAGTATTATGCCGTGTTGATAATCCTGAGCTTAAGAGTTACAGTACCAAAGAAGTTCAAAAGGAATTAGATACATTCCTAACAAAAGTGTACTAAACTAAAGCTTTAGTCTACACTATGTAGAAGCTATACAAAAGTAATTTCTATTCTGCTAATCCTGTAGCACTCCTTACAGCTCAGCGTATCAACCCCGACCCTGGTTCTCCATGTCAAAAGCACCTACAAAGACAACCCCCAACACATGAGCACATGGTAATTCATATTCAACATAATATGAATGTAAAGCGTAAATACATAAACCATAGATAAAAAAATACTTCCTGAATTTCAATGCATTTAAAACGTCCATTTTGGTTGTCCCTGTACCATAACTCATAATTAAATCAATAATTGATATTACGATTTTAAACAAATGTCATGACTAAACTTCACTTCTTAAATCTTGAAATCAATCCTTAGTCAGTTTATCATCAGTGTATTTTAATGCCCTTCGCTTCATAACTTTAGAACAAGCGGACCTCCCCCCCCCCCCGCTTCATCATATAAGCGGCATTTCTAACCTCGCTTCATATGGCAAACCTCGCTTCAATGTGCAAGCGGACCTCCACCCCCTCGCTTCACAATTTAGCGGCATAGTAGCGGCAAGCATTAAAATCATCACTGTGATAAACGTGACTCGTGAAATACACACCAAATGTTCCACAACATACATATGCAACTACAATGCATAATCAACATGTATCACACTCACAATGCATAAACTGATACATACTTGCATCTATCGTGTGTGAAATTAATAAACATATAATACATGTTACCATTAGGAGCCCGTACGTCGCTTACGTACCTTTCCAAAATATCGTATGTTGCAGGACTCTATCCCCTGCGTTGTGTAGCTATCTGTGAAGGCTCTGTACAAGTGTACAACACAATATTAGATGCCAATAATAGCCCAATACCAAAAATCCTACAATAAATAACCAAAACACATAATTTTGCTTCTCGCGATCGATCGCCAACAAGCCCCGATCGATCGCGAGATGCTACTGCCTCAACATTCAAAATTCTGTCTTCCGCGATCGATCGCTAAAGTTGTGCCGATCGATCAAGACATTGCCGATCAATCGCGCCAAACTCGCGATCGATCGCCGAATGTTTCTGCCTCGTACTCTGGTTCTCGCGATCGATCGGGAAAAAGCACCGATCGATCGCCAATACCTGCAAATCGCGAACAAATGCCATTTTCGAACACAACCCAAAGCTAACATAAAATACACCATAAATCATCATCCCCCAACAAGTTATTATGCAAAATACACCAATATACTACCATGTGGCTACTCATAACAATAATCTCATCAAAAAGCTACTACACATGCCATTTCTACACAACACAATAACTCTCCTTAAACAATAATTAAACCAAGACAAGACATGGTTCCTCACCCTTTTTGCTCCAACTTTTAGCAAGGTTTCAAGGCTTGAAATGGCAGATTTCTTCTTTCAACTTCCTTAGTAGACGCTGAACGAAATGGGGGAGAAAGATTGGGGAGAAATGGAGTGATAGAGATTGAGTGGTGGAGAGGTAAAGTGAGGTATGGGGTGCTGCAGATAGGCATGGGCTAGTAGGGGGGGTGGGTGGTGATGGGTTGACATGTAGTGTTTTAATTGTGTCCCGGCATTTAGCATGATGTATTAAAATATCCTCACATGATATTTTATAGCATTTATTCAATAAAACACTTCTAATTTCAAACTAAACATGCTATACCACAATGACCAACACACACCCCAAATAATCATGCCATAACTCAAATCCCCAACATATACCACATACACCCTGAAATGCATTACTAGGTCATGACCACCACATGACTAAGCATTTCCCTAATATCATAATTCAACACCAATAAATTAACACCAAAATCCTCATACAACATAATTAATGTTCAATTGCACATAATCATTTCGAGGATTTCACAAATCACCAATTACCGCTGTGAAATACCACAATAAAGAATACTTTTATTGTACACTACTTTCACAGTCGCTCCATGCACCATCTGAGTACCACAAGTAACTCATATCTGCATCATCTCCCAATGTAATCACACTACGTTAGTCATACTATCCACAAATCAAGAGCAACGTATTACATTCCCATGTAGACCATACATGTCAAACTGACAATGCAACCACAGATTGCCATATCAAGAATGTCCTTGAACTAGATACAGTGATCAATAACCTGTATCTTTACTTTCATTCACACCTCATGTGTCAACGTCCAGTCCATCATTAGGTCTGATACATAATTTCATGCAGGCTGCCTTTGCACATGGAGCTGATATCAAGCTTTGCTTTTCACGCTCCAACCACTGTACAACTTACTCCTCTGATTCAGTATCGACCTACATACCATTTCCACAAAATCAGTGGACTAGCTCCTGCGAAACATATCATGTTTCCCCAGCCATATGATAGTACAGAAACCCGGTATACCAATCACAAGTACACCCACAACCTCACTTATGCCACACGCATAAGGATGTAGACCAAGCCAAGTCATACTATCTTCCTGCAACACAAGGGTTAACAATAACATATACAAATAAAGCATGTTCCCAGATACTATATCATCAGTATCACATGCCTGTAAGTGATTAGGTAACTCCCTAACTCACTTCCTCTACCCTTGTTCATCCCGTTCTCGAACCGCTGCTCTGATACCACTAATTGGGGTCCTCTTTACTTAATCCATTATGTATCATCTTAACATACATATGTGAGTCTGAATTAAGTAATAACATACACTGATTAAGAGTATTACTAGTTAAGTTGTTACAGATATACCAAATCCTGAGTACAAAAACCAACTAACTTTGTTTTCTACATATACATTACATGTAAAATTAACAACCTAAGCCAGTACAACTCCTATGCAGTGGTTCACCTCGCAGCGGAATAAGACTCACGATTCCCACGTCTATGCAATCCTACAGAAACATTCACAAAACGTGAGTATAGATAAACAACTATCTCAGTGCAATATCAAAACACAATATCAATAACAATGATAAAGCACAATAAATCATCAAATGTGAATGTTCTGTCTCATGCATCCACAAATGCACCATGTCATGACATGTCTCAACAAGTACCCTATTATCACGAGACTAAAATGATATGCCTATTCAGCTCAATATGTCAGTGGAACCACCTCACATCTTCATATTAGCAGCACATATCATAGTACCGTCCTCAAATGATAATAGCCAGAGCATATACCCAAAAACCGGCGTATATCTCTATATAGCATAACCGAGCATATACCCAAACCAGGCGTATATCTCTCTGTCACATAACCGAGCATATATCCAAACCAGGCATATATCTCTATGTAACATAACCAAGCATATACCCAATACCAGGCGTATATCTCAAACATATAACCGAGCATATACCCAAACCAGGCGTATATCTCAAATACATATGATATTCATGAATGTACAGGCATATGATACTACCAATCATATGATACTAACATAACACAATTCATATGATACCAAAACCATAACATCATCATCACATCATATCTATACTCCGTACGTCAACACGTACCTGTATTGCGACACAAAAGCGATAAATCAGGCGTTGATAGCTAATTACCTCTTTGCCCTGTCCCCTGAGATGATGCTACAACACTGCCAACAATATATCATGTTATCATAGGCATTAAAATCAAATTCTACAAAAATATAACATTTTTCAACTTTTCTACATCACCGATCGATCGCTACCAACACCGATCGATCGCCATAACATTCTGTCCCCTCGCGATCGATCGCAACAACTTGGCGATCGATCGCCAAAGTGTTCTGTTGCTCGCGATCGATCGCCACATTTTCACCGATCGATCGCTACATGTATAAACCGCCTTAAAATTTACTCTGTCTCGGCGATCGATCGCCACAAGGCTCGCGATCGATCGCCGATGTCCAGAAAGTTTAGAACATGGCGATTTTGAGCTTATCTTCCTAGCTCTTCTCCTACAACTCGAATTTTAACATTTAAACATGTTTCAAGCACTCTCTAGGAACATCTTAACATGATTCCAACATCATAGATTCCAATTCAAAGCATAGAAACATGATATGATTCTTCACTTGAACACTTGATATTTCATTTCACATATACAACACTAATGACATATTTCAAGTGTAAAGCTAAGAATTCCTTACCAAGATGGTACACTTTCACTTCACACACCTTCCTAACTCAAGTCACAAGTCAATCCCAAGCTCAAACCACCAAAAACTTGAAAGAGATGAAGAGGAGCTTGGTAGAGATTTGTAGGTGTAAAATGGTGTATTGTGAGTTTAAGTGCCTTAATCCCCTTAATATAGCCACTTGCTATAATAACATGCCAATTAACATAAACATGTAAATCCAAACTCAAATTCACATGCTCATGCAACTTTAAATGAAAGGCAAAGGCATATGAAATTCAATTTAAATGCAAGTCCATCTCACATTAACTTCACATGCATATTCACATGCCTACTAGTTCATGTTGCTTGATATACCACTATACTTGATTTAATTCAATCATTCCTATGCACTACATCTTGTGCATCATGTTTCATTCCTTGCCATATATCACAAATTCATGTCATGTATGTGAGTATTAACCCTCGGTTCAACCCAAACTCGAGTCCACATCGTACCGTAATTATTCATAATTACGCCATAACAAATCGAGGCATTACAGTAAGATCCCACGATGCAACTCTGGCGTACTCGGAACTACCCAACGGTTACCTAGTCTCAAGGAACCGTCTTCAGCCACTCTGAATTTTGATGGTTGTCCATGAAGTACCAACGATGACCATCTCTGAATCTCATCATCTGCCTTCTGGGCTCTACTGATATTCTCATAAATGTTTGGCTCTGCCAATAAAGCTGATACCCGTACCGGTGATGTATCCACATCAAAATCATAGCCCAGATGGCAATAAGAAGTCATCATAGCCGATAGATGTATGGCGTCCTCCACAGTACTCTTCACCTTCCGACTCAAGGCGTCTGCTGTCAAGTTCGCTTTCCCAGGATAGTACTCTATTTCACAATCATAATCCTTGAGTAAATCCATCCATCTCCTTTGCCTCATATTTAGCTCCGCCTAAGTAAACAAGAACTTCAGGCTCTTATGATCCGTATAAATGGTAAACGACGTACCATACAAGTAATGCCGCTGTAAGGACCCTAGTCCCTTAAGTGCGGATTAAAGGCATAAATATAGCTAACATGCATTATCAGAGTTTAATAGTTCGTGTTGAGACCTTGAGCCTTAAGAATTACATGCCAAGTTAAGGACTATCAAATGGATTAATTACATTCTTAAACAAATGAATGTTGTTCCCTTTAGCTTTACACTACTCCTAGAGTAGATACTATACAAAATAATCATGTCCTTCCTATCAAAAGCGTTCTTCACGAGCTCACAGCCTCAACCCGCCTTAGCCCCTTATTCATGCCAAAATGTACCTACAAGAACAACCCCCAAAACATGAGCATATAATAATCCATATTCAACAGAATGTGAATATAAGGCGTAAATGCATAAACCATAATAAAACACTTCATGTTTTCCCATGCATTTTAAACGCTCCCTTTTGGTTGTTCCTGTACCATAACTCATGAGTATAATCAAATAGATTATTTAATGGTCACACATGTCATGACATAACACCATTCCATATCCACCAATTACCAATCCCTAGTATATTTTAATGCCCCTCGCTTCACATATAAGCGGCATAGAATAACCTCGCTTCAATGGACATGCGGTACTCCCACCCCTCGCTTCACATTTTAGCGGCAAATATTCTTTCCTCGCCTCATATGATAACCTCGCTTCAATGTGACATGCGGTACTCCCACCCTCGCTTCACATTTAGCGGCACAAAAATAAATAGCTGCAAGCATTAAAATCATGAAGGTGATAACCATGACTCGTGGGATGTGCACCAATAATCATCATATGCATATACAATCATCATGCATAATTCAACATGTATTTGCATCCACCATGCACAATTCCATATATACTCGCATCCACAATGCATAATCAATGAGTATAATAGATACATGTACCGTTGGGTGCCCGTACGTGTTCTACGTACCTTTCCAAAAGTGGGATTTGGTATGACTTTACTTCCTTGGTTGTGTCGCCACCTGGGATGGTTCTACACAATCACACAACCTAATATTAGAAGCCAAATAATAGCCAAATACCAAAAATTCAACAAAAATCATCATTTCCCACTATTCTGTTGCTGGCGATCGATCGCTACATCGAGGCGATCGATCGCGAGCCTTACCGATCGATCGCTTCGATGTAGGGATCGATCGCCAGACCTTATTGGCTAGCGGCGATCGATCGCGACATTTCCAGCTATCGATCGCTCGCAATGATTTTCGCCACGGCCCTTCGGCGATCGATCAATGCATTTGTAGCGATCTATTGCCACATGCTGTGTGCGCGATTTCTCACCATTTTTGAGCATTTTCCAAGTTCTACCACATACACTTCAAACTCAAACATTCCAACAACTCAAACACCATCATAACTCACTAAAACCCACATGAAACACCTCAAAAATCATACCCCAACAACATACAACACATACCCAAAAACAAACCCACATAAAAACCCAAAATGCCAACCCATTTCAAAATCAAACACCATTAAAACTTTAGGAAGGGTTCCATACCTCTTGAGGACTCCAAATCCTACCAATAATCTCACAAACAAAGGTTTTGTGAAATTTCTCCTTCCTCCTTTGCCAAATTTCGGAAATGGGAAGAGGTTTAGGGTTGGGAATGAAATTTGGGAATTTAAGAGTGAGGGTAAAGTGAATGTAAAGTGATGGGTAAAAGGTGGGATAATGGGTTATAAGGGTTAATTAAAAATTGTACCCCAAATATTAACATGATGTATAAAATACCCCAACATGGTATTTTAAAAGCATTTTACAAAAATGCACCAAACTCCCAATAAATTCATGTTTTCCAAATAATTAACAACCAACATGAATAACCCATGTTAAAACCCAGTTTTCCCAACATGCACAACATGCACCCTGAAATGCACCCCCGGGTCACGCCTACCATGTGACTAAGCATTTCATTAAGATAATTAATTCCAACACATAAATCAATTATCACCATAATTAATCATATAAACATAATTAATGCCCAAATTGCAATTAATTATTTCGGGGATATCACAATACCAAATTTTCAAGGCAAAAATAATAGCCGCCAACTCCGAATCATGAACTGGATACCTGGCCTCATGCGGCTTCAACTGTCTCGATGCATAAGCTACCGCATGCTTATCCTGCATCAGTACACATTCCAAGCCCTGCAGTGATGCATCAGTGTATAGAACAAACCTCTTGTCTCCGTGGGAATCATTGACACAGGCGATGTCGTCAACCGGTGCTTCAACTCTTGGAAGCTCTGCTCACAAGCATCAGACCAATAGAATGGTACTCCCTTTTGAGTCAATTGTGTCAGAGGTTTAGCAATCTTAGAAAATCCTTCGACGAAGCGTCGATAATATCTGGCCAAACCGAGAAAGCTCCGTATCTCGGGCACAGAAGTGGGTGCAGACCACTCCATTACTGCCTCGACCTTCCTGGGATCCACTGATATCCCACTGCTAGAGATAACATGCCCTAAAAACACCACGCTACTCAACCAGAATTTGTACTTGCTGAGCTTGGCAAACAACTGATTATCTCTGAGGATCTGGAGCACTGTCCGTAAGTGTCTCACATGCTCCTCCTCACTCCGAGAGTAGATGAGTATGTTGTCAATAAACACTATGACTAACTGGTTAAGATATGGTTGGAACACCCTGTTCATCAAACTCATAAAGACTGTCGGGGCGTTCGTCACACCGAACTCGTAGTGCTCATACCGAGTCCGTAATGCTGTCTTCTGAACATCCTCCTCCCTGACCCGTATCTGATGGTAACCTGACCTCAAATCAATCTTGCTATACAGCTTACTGCCCTGCATCTGATCAAATAAATCGTCAATCCTTGGGAGTGGATACTTGTTCTTCACCGTTGCCTTATTCAGTTGCCGGTAATCGATGCACAAACGCATCGAACCATCCTTCTTCTTAACAAATAGAACTGGCGCGCCCCAAGGCGATACACTAGGGCGTATATATCCTTTGTCTAGGAGTTCCTGTAACAGCTCCTACGATTCCCTTAACTCTGTCGGTGCCACCCTATAAGGAGCACGAGAGATAGCGGACGTTCCCGATAATAACTCAATCCCAAACTCAACCTCTCTAGTCGGAGGGAACCCTGGGATTTCCTCCGGAAACACATCAGCAAACTCTGCCACTACGGGTACATCCTTAACCCTCAACTCTATATTCTTTCCCGCCATGTCCACGGCATAGATAAGATAGCCCGTATGTCCACGTTCCAATAATCGGGACATTGTGACCGCCGATATCAACGGAATCTTTGCACGAGAACCGTCCCCATAGAAAGTCCACTGTATTCCTACATCAAATCGGAGCCGTACCATCCTCTGCCGACAATCTACCACTGCCTGATATCTGTTCAGTACATCGATGCCCACATGCAATCGAAATCTGACATCCCAAAATGATCACGTCCGTCTTCAATTCATTGCTCTCAAAATAAATGAGGTCGTCAACAAGAAACTGATCAGCAAAAACATTCCCTCCGGTGGGTGTCGAGACCAAAAGAGGTGTGGGTAACGGAGACGTGCACATATGATGTCTCTCCACAAAGTCCGCAAACACAAAAGAGTGTGAAGCATCTGTGTCTATCAAAATAAAGGCGGAATATGTAAATAAAAGGCACGTACCAGCTATCACCTCCTCTGGAGCTGCATCGGCCTTCTCCCTATTCAATGCATAAACCTGCCGAGGTGGCCCCACCGCCTGACCTCCCATCTGTCGAGGCACAATCGGTTGCCTCTGCTGGACTGTCCCGCTAGAAAACCTTCATCTGCCTTCCCTATGGTCCATTTGTCCTTCACGATTATGAGAACGCCGAGCAATGTCGCCCGGCTTGCCACATCTATAACATGCAGAACAATCATGCATCAAATGCGGCCCTCCGCAGAAGTGACACTTTACTTCTCCAACTCTACTCTCTTGAGTTGGTCCTACGAAGGTGAATGTACCACCCCTCCGGTCCCCTTGTTTCCGGCTATCCGGCCGCTCCACTAAATCGGGAAGAGAAAGAAGCCCACGTGATTTAAAAGATCCTCCCCAAGGCCTCAGATTATCAGATGAAGATCTTTGCGATGGAACTTGTGGGGGCACAGCATTAGTATAAGCACCACTCCTATCTCCGCCAGTTCCGCTCTAGTAAGAGCATCATCAAAAGAGGTGGGGTTGTTGAAAATAACCCGGTCAAACAGTTCTGCCCCAATCCCTTCAAGAAATGTCTCATCTTAGCATGCCCATTAGTAGCGATATGAGGGACATACCTCAACAGCGATGAATAATGTATGGCATAGTCCGACACAGTCATGCTTCCCTGTTTCAGATTGGTGAACTCATCCTCTTTCATCTGCCTAGCAGCATCAGAAAAGTACCTGTTCAGAAATCGGGTCCTGAATAGAGTCCAGTCTATCAACATGCTCTGAGCCCTCAACTCCATCACTGTCGTCTTCCACCACATGGAAGACTTCTTTGCTAGTTGGAACTCTGCCATCCTCAACCATGCAGTCCTAGCGCAAGGTGCAGACACAAATATCTGCTCAATTCTTTATAGCCATTCCTCAGCTTCCTCCCCTGTCTCTGTCCCCTCAAATCTGGGCGGATGGAAAGTCAGAAATTGCTTATGACTTAATTCCCCAGGCAATAACAACTGGGCTACCAATCCCACACCCACGGCCGGTGGCGGTAGAGGATTCGTCTGAGCAATACTTGCATTCACACTTCCTACATCGCCTACCTCCTCATTGAGGTTCCCCAAATTTATGGCCGCCATGCTGTAATACAAGGGTTAACAACAATTCCAAAACAATACATATGCTACACCGTTAGATGACATGAATGACAATAAGCATGTGAGTATAACAATTTTATACACCAATATGCACCACATGCATAAACATGCTCAAATATAAACACCTAGCCAACCTGTTGCTAAGGATACCCTTCACTCATTCCCGGGTTCTCTAACCACTGCTCTGATACCACTAATGTAAGGACCTAGTTCCTTAAGTGAGGATTTAGGTACAATAGGAGCTAAGCATGCATAAATCAGAGTGTTCGTGTTGATGCCCCGTGCTATTAAGATTACAATGCCAAAATAAAATTCCAAAAGGATTAATTACATTCCCAACCAAATGAATGATTAATCCTATAGCTTTACAATACTCCTAGAGTAGAGACTATACAAAAGAATCATGGCCTGCTAGACCAAAAGCACGCCTCACTAGCTCACGCATCAACCCGTCCTTAGCCCTTCCTGCCAAAATGTACCTACAGGAACAACCCCCAAACCCATGAGCATGTAACAAACCATATTCACAATAATATGATTGTAATATAGAAATGCATAAACTGTAAATACGAATCGCTTCCTGTATTTAACACATTTAAATGCTCCTTTGGTTGTCCCTGTACCACATTCATAATCAATAGATTGATTATAACACCAATAATGTATGTCATGACATGCATCCATTCATGATTTCCAATGGCCATTTCCCGTCTTATTATATAAGTGGCATAATACCCCTCGCGTTTACATGACAGCGGCATTAATACCCCTCGCTTCGACATATTAGCGGCATAATATCCCTCGTAATAGTAATATGATAGCGGAATTATCATTCGCTTTGACATATTTGCGGCAAATATTCTTCATCGCTATAATATGACAGCGGCAAGTATTCTATCATCGGTTCGACATGAAGGCTGCAATTATTCTTCGTCACTTGAATATAACCTCGACTCACAACACATGAACCAATGCATCCAATATACACATGCAACCATAATGCATAATCAACCCATGTATGCAACCATGATGCATAACCAAGACCGTGTATGCAACCATAATGTAAGGACCCTCGTGCCCTTAAACCATTATTAGTGTATTTACCCAAGCATTTAGTGCATGTGATTATATATGTAGGGGAAAATCCCACTTGACATCATAACAAACCATGCCAATAATAAAATTCATTTGCATTATTCCATATAATGTCTAGTTTTCCCCAACCAAGTTCACATACGTATCATGCACCATTATAATACACTAACATGTTCTCAGTTCATTTATCAATTCAATAAATAATTGCATGCATCACATAAATGAAAAGAGAAAGGCCCTTGCCTTCTTTATACAACCCATATACACATCATAGTTCTCACATGCGAGCATCGAACGTATGCGTGTATCTAATGTATAAAGTATCATGCTCAATACCGTCGTTGGTACTTCGATCCTGGAAGCACCTCAAATCCACAGCTCGAGCTCAACTCCAAGCCATCGATGTACCTAATCACCTGCCCCAAAAGAGATAGCCCCCACACGGGGTGAGCACACCAATATTCCAAATCCAATAATTACAATAATACAATTCATAATTTACAACAATGTAAATGCTATGAAATACAAAATATACTCCCTGGATGGTATCATCCTCATCCGGGATTCCCTGTACTGTCCCTGTTCTCAAAACAACTGAAACCATCAATTCCCAAATGCCAGTTGATCGTTACGTTGATTAACAAATTCATATGCCAAGTACCGATATCATAATCAATAATGTCAAATCATTAAATAATGATTAC
Organism: Haberlea rhodopensis; assembly: GCA_907163345.1. NCBI lineage: Eukaryota > Viridiplantae > Streptophyta > Magnoliopsida > Lamiales > Gesneriaceae > Haberlea > Haberlea rhodopensis. The sequence continues at coordinate 836,667 of CAJQUN010000012.1, forward strand.
AAAATTCCATATATCTCATTTATGATTCCATAGTTCCGTTTCATTGCTCGCTCTACAATAGCGGCATTTCATTCTCACGCATGCTCAACATCAGTGGCGTCATAACCGATGTTCGCTCAAAGGCGACAACATCCAATCATTGCTCGCTCAAAAGCGGCACCATGTAATTCCCAATGCATATATATCCGTTTGTAGTAATTACCATAAACCATGTATTCTCATGTACATTTATTGCAATACAGTGTATCATGCACTCAACAATTGCAATTATAATAAAGGGGCTATGCTCGTACGTCATACGTACCTTATAATCCGTAGCTCGTGTCCAACCTCCTTGAGTCCCACGACCCGATGAGTTAAGTGCTAACATGCAAATAACTCCCAATTAAACATAGGCATGCAATCGCGTGCCCAAGCACGTTCACAACTTCCAAACCTATCGTCTATCCATGACGATTATCATAATAAAAGCCCCCAGCTAAGCATGCATAATACCCAAAATATTCCATTTTATATGTTTAAGTGATAGCCAAAAACTCAACCGAGAATTCCATTTTATTAAATTTTGGCTCCAACCAAGCCATTTTAAAAGTATAGCATTCTCATTGGAATGTAGACATTGCCCCGGAAACGGCCCCTTTAAACCTCGATTCCAAAATCTCGACATTTTCCAAAATTCCACAAAAACCAAGCCAAACAGGGCCGCGATCGATCGCCCATCAGGCGCCATCGATCGCCATAACCCACTGCTTGAAAATAAAACATCCGCGATCGATCGTCGCATATGCCGATCGATCGCCAAAAGTTTCTGGTTCCTCGCGATCGATCGCGGATACTGTTCATCATCACCCATTTTCCAGATTGATGCAGCGATCGATCGGGCCAATCAAATATCGATCGGGACCTGCAATTTTTCGAAAATTCGAGCTTTAATGGGGTTTTTCACACCCAAACTCAAACTCAAAACCAACACCCCATACACTTATATCACCACCAATACGCCATTTAAAGCCAATAAAAACACCAAAAACATAACTTTGGATTTCTATCAAAAACTCCCAATTCCAAACCCAACAAAATACTCAACAAAATCCCACCATACCGCTATCAGAACGAAGATAAGAACGAGGGGAAGATCAATACCTTATTATCTTCGAGAAATCTAGCCCCGGAGCTACGCTTCTAGCCATTTCTTCAAGAGAAGAGAAGGGGGTTTGGGGGAAAAAGGGTGGGAGGAGAGGAGAGAGGGGAGAGAAGAGAGAGAGGGGAGAGAAGAGAGAGAGAGGACATTTCGTGCAATGACAAAACACTGAGTCCACTTGGTATATATAGTATCACAACTCCAAAATACCAATACCTCCACAATTACATCATGATTCATTAAAAATCATCTATTTTTAAAAACCATCTCTCCAACTCTATTTCCATTAACAACCCTAGTACAAAGTACTCCGGACCCCAAATCCCACCAAGGTCCAAATTCTAAGGTTATCACCACGATGAGAATACAATCTCATCCCTCGGATCCAACGACTCCAAATATCGGATTTAAAATCCCCAAGAGTCTAGAAACCGCAATTAATTCATAATTGCCACAAATAAAATCCATTAAGGATTATTACCAAACCGGGATTAACACTAATAATTCCCGGGTATCACAATTATCCCCCACTAATAAAAATTTCATCCTTGAAATTTGCACGGCGTACTCTACGTATTGCCGAAACCACATAATCCAAGCGGATCTACATCGTCGAATCATGAACATGTCATGAACGACACACTAACCGCGAGGATACCGACCTCGCACCAAAACCTGGAATGGAGTAACCTCTCCAACCGACACAAATCCACAGAAGACGTCAGCATTCCCCGATGCTAAACATCTCAAAGGCAGTCAACCAAACGTAACTGCAAATTAACGAATCATTCGTGATTCTAAAATAGATATCGTCTCGATGATATCTCCACGATTCAGCCTACGATGTTAATCACACATCGTTGCCAAGGAAACCACCAGTACACTACAGTGTACTTATACTAAATCCGGTTCTCATTTCCAATTCCGCCTCCACTAAAGGAGCAGTTGCACCACTTTGCAACACGGATTGGGCCAAAACACGGCCCCGATCAACACCAAACACATCTCCAAAGATGTCTATATCCGAGTGTTCCAAGAATCATATCTTGGTCCAAACACACTATCGAGACTCTACAAGGTCTCAAGTTCTCGAAAGGACATGCAAGAACAATCGATTGTATTCCCGCCACACGTGTCAATCATGACACTAAACAAATCCGAATCCTGGTCATCCCTCGTTTATCCTGGGATTCAACAATCCTAAAACAGGGAGGCTATCGAATTGACCAGCAAGAATTACTATGGTCCCAAAACACGGCAATCCCTCATCAGGGGAAGTGAACTGGACCTCACGATTATTCCTCAGAATACATCGTGCCATCGAGATTACCAATCTCAAGGTGCCACAGTCTTTCACAGAGATTCGCCAAAGCAATAATACTAATCCGATACTCAACAAGTACCAAAACGCGGGCATTCGTACACACATACATGCCCAAGTACCTACACAACATGCATACTCGAAGTAATAGGCTTGCGTATCTCCAATCATAACCAAAGTCCCAAAACCAACTGTCAATCCCCAGCTATTCTCACCTCGCGGAGAATAATGATCGACAGACCAATGACTAATGGTGTGATTCCAACATCAACACCTCACAAACCGACTTATTGAATCTCCCAAAGATTCCCAATCGGTAGGTATAATAATACTACCTTCCTCACAGGGGAAAACGCCATGGACACATGACCCTCCAACCTCGAACCAATGTTCGGAATACTAGATATATTTATGCCCAAAACATACCTCGGAACCAAAAATACGCAACTGGTTCAAAATAGTGCATCAAACCACTATTACCAAATCGAAACCCGTATACGCCATGTATACTCAAACTAACGATGCTCTGTACAAATGCCATATTACTCCAAAATCTCGAGCATTACCCCGGAGACGTCTCCTCGAACGTCTCACTGGAAGTACGAAGCCATCACCTAGTCCAACACTAGTAGGGCTTACACCGATTGATTCACAATCAACCCTCAACCAATACCAGTTGTCTCCATGACAGTACAGTCCAAATCTCTCCAAGAGAAAAAAATCAATATAGTAGTGTTACCCCACCAGCTATATCCCACAAATCCAAATGTGACTCCCGTTGCATTCCATATGCAAGGATGCTCAACTAGAGCTAACAACGACTTGCTGACACTCGTGTTGGTACTACCAACAAAATTGAGCTATCCCAGTACAAGTTCCTCAAAACAATAGACGTATAAACGTTCCCGTGAGGTATTCCCTACCTCAATCATCATGCCTCATAGAGACTACAAGAGTCTACCATAAGTCATCATCGTATCATCATACGATTCACCGAACTCGGTCACAACGTGCAGTATACTTGCCATAACAAGCACACTATAACACTGTTACAATACCTGGCTAGTAAAACGCTGCCTCCATAGGCTTATACCCAGCCTACCAACATATCATACGTTCCACCCCGGTACATCATACAGTAATATCCCTTAGAGTAGTGGGTCATCACCCAATATTTCTCTAATACCAATGCACAAAGGACATCCCGGTGTCCTTGCTCAACCACAAAGCAATCCTAATTCTGTAGGATTTATTTCACACCCTCGGGGCGGGTGTGATCATGTCCACCACATGTCACCTCGGCATAAGCAAGTAGTTTCCTCAACAACCACTCCTGTCACCAGTCACTCAACGAGTATACCCAAAGGTACCACTGCTCGTAAAATATTTACCTCACATATGTGCTGCGGTACACTTCCTGTACGGCGCACCCAATAATTCATCGAGCGACCTGCTCGGCATAATGGTCTTGTCAACTAGTGACCCAGACACTACCATGTGGTCACCATTGGTACTCAAACCATACGACTAAATACATATACATAAATGTATTATTCATCGAAACGACGCCACGTGTCTACATAGACATCCACTATGTCATCGTCATCTCGTGATGGTACATGTCAACATATGACATTCAAAATAACATCGTCAACTCGTGACGGTACATGTCGAAACACGACATCCACAGCCTCATCGTCAAACACATGACAGTATATGTATATCAACGCATATCATCCACAATAATGCTAATAAAACAGTAATATGCCATACCTCATCGCTAACAAGATAGCGGCATACCTGTCTCCGTCGTCCAACAGTGGTACGCAATCAGCACCCATCGCTCGTAGGTGGCGTAATCCAGTGCTACGCACATAGCGGTATAACCCATCGCTATAGAATCCGCGGCATGATCTCTCGCCATAGAGTCAGCGGCATAAAACATCACTATAGATACCCATCGCCATAGATGTAGCGGAATGTACCATCGCTATGAATACCCGGTGGCATGAACCATCGCCAATAGATGTAGCGGAATGTACCATCACTATATAATACCCGGCGGCATGAACCATCGTCAATAGAATAGCAGAATGAACCATCGCTATGAATACCTGGCGGCATGAACCATCGCCAATAGAATAGCGGAATGAACCATCGCTATGAATACCCGGCGGCATAAACCATCGCCAATAGAATAGCGGAATGAACCATCGCTATGAATACCCGTCGGCATGAACCATCGCCAATAAAATAGCCGATCCCTAGTCTTGTTACCGTAGTGTATTTTAATGCACCTCGCTTGTCATGACCGCGGCACTAATACCCCTCGCTTCGACATATCAGCGGCATAGAATAACCTCGCTCAAATGCGACATGCGGCAATACCCTCGCTTCAACATTTGGCGGCAAATATTCTTTCCTCGCTACGATATGACAGCGGCAAATATTCTATCATCGCGTTAAGTGGCAGCGGCAAAGCATTAAAATCATCACTCATCCATAACAACGACTCATGGGATATTCACCAAGCATTCCATTTATACCTGCAACACAATGCATATTCCATATCCCAATATACATCAACATGAGTGTATTTTAATGCACCTCGCTCAAATGTGACATGTGGCAACACCCTCGCTTCAACATTTGGCGGCAAAGCATTAAAATCATCAATCCCATATATACAACCACAATGAGTGTATTTTAATGCACCTCGCTCAAATGCGACATGCGGCAACACCCTCGCTTCAACATTTGGCGGCAAAGCATTAAAATCATCACTCTCATGTATATGTGCAACAACAATGCATAATCCATGTTGTATATAAAATGCAGGTTACCGTTTCGTGTCTTTCAACCCTGGCCTTAGCCTTTCATGTCATAGTGTCCCTACAGGAACAATCGCAACCCATGAGCACATAATAATCCATATTCACCACAATATGATTATAATAAGTAAATGCATAAACCATGAGTATAAAGTACTTCCTGTATTCCAATGCATTTCGAAATGCTCCATTTGGTTGTCCCTGTGCTACAACTCACATTCATAATCAACAGATTATATTATGATTCCATAGATGTCATGACATATAATTGTTCCACTATGATCACATATCATAAATGCACATAAGCAAAATAGTTGTGTCACACAGCACTAACTACCATCATGCATATTTATGTGCTACTCATTTCCATCAATATGATTCTAGGCCTTCAACAGCCCCAAAAGAGCAAACCACTGCTCTGATACCACAAATTAGCATAACTTCTGCATATGAACTTCAAATTGAGTGAGGCCAATTCCAAATGCAATCTAACTTCGAATACTAAAACTCTTATTAGAACCTAAAACCTCAAATTCGTAGCCATGTATTCCCAGAAATTCAAAGAACACAATGCATGAAACTCGAATGCACTGAATTTCCAGATTTTACACATTTTGGTAAAATGACCATAACTTTTTCATCTTAAATCCAAATTAACTTATTTTGGTGGCCAATTAAAGCTACAACAAAATAATACAACTCATTATCAGAGGCGTTATCTTCAAATTCGATGTTTAACCATGCATAAAACCCGAAATACCAGACAATGTACAAACTGAAAAGCTGCAGATTACATTTGACAGCAAGATTTCTCTCTTCAATTCCAACTCAAATGCAATAATTCGAACCATTTCAGTTTAACTCAATGAAAACCTTTATACCTACAATTGGTCGAGATTTGAAGCCAAAACAAGAGCCAAAGTCGTCCTAAGCTCAAGGATTCAGCCCACCTGTGCCAAAATGCACAAACCCATTTTTGCTTCTTGCATTTGCTGAATTCTACATCTTTTGCTTCTTCCTCTCAAGTTCTTTCTCTAATTCGGTTTTCCTATCTTGTTTCCTTCCCAAATCCACCATTGCATGTGACATGCACTCAAAAAATGATAGAGGATTTATGCTAAGAAGGGCTGGTGGTTCGAACACTTAGAGGAGAGAAGGGGAGAGAAGAAAGTGGAAAGTGGAGAGATGTTTTATGACTTACATGCAAAACCCAAAAGAATATAAGTCTGAATACTCAAGGTAGGCGTTGGAAACTAGGAGCATTTTGTATATATTTTTAATTATTTGATGCATTGTGGAATCCATGTGTCAATGCATCAATAACTTGTAAGATCAAAGACCCAAATCATGTATTAAACATGAGTTAATTTAATTCGTGACATATGTTCTCAAAGTGCCATGTGATCATGCGCATGCTCATGCACTAAAACATGTTCCACTAGTTGGTTGACCCATCGTGGTCCGAAACACCTTAATTCAAAGTCTATACTTTAATTATCCGGTTTCGCTTAATAATCGTTAATCCGGATTAATTAGCATCGGGGCCTTACATGAGTCATGATAAGTGTTATTTGTACACTTATTTTGCTATGAAATTATGGATGTTTGTAGTGATTCATGGACGATATTATGCTTTTTGGTATATATTTGTATGTTTTAGAAATCTAGCTCCAAGTGCATAAAAATGGAGGAAATAAGCTAAAAATGATGAAAAAGAGCCAAACCGAGCGAACACGTCGAATAACTGACCAAAATCTTAAAAGTTGAATTTTAAGAATGGCGATCGATCGGAATTTTTCCGCGATCGATCACTGTTGTCCAGAAAGTTTTGGCGATCGATCACCATTTCACAACGGTCGCTCACGGATGTGCAAATTTTGAAAAATAAAACCAAAATGTTTTGGCGATCGATCGGCAAGATGTCGCGATCGATCGCCAGTCGCGGAAAAGTCAAGATTTAGCTTCCTTATTGGATATTTTGTGTCCAAAACGATGAAAACTCCTCTCCCAATATAAAAGGGATGTCGTGGACGTTTATATGTACCTCTTGGCTCATAATTCACCCTACAATATCAACCTCCACCATACTCCATCCTCTACCTTCATCCATACCATCACAACCTTTGAACAAGAAGATAATCCCAGAGAGACGGGATGACGCAACAGGCCAAGAAGTCAGCGCGTAGCGTTATGTTTGTATTTCTAAACTTTGTTCTTCATTATTATCAGATTTTAATGTTTAGATTGTTGCAAAACTTTTTTATGCATTATTATTTGATGAAAATTGTTGGCTATGTTTTGTTCTCAAGACTAGGGGATCCCATGTTTTGAACCCATAATTTAAATTAAGGTTTTGATTGATTCTTACAATTCTATAAGCATAATTTATTGTTCTTCATGCTTTTAAGGGATTGATCACCTTTGAATGAATTTATATATTATAATTGACTTGACCATACGATATTACAATACGACATAATAAATTAGGCCATTGGTTTAGACTGAGACTGACCAAGTAAAATCGAACACACGTATGATAACAATAGATTTACCAAAATCGAAGGTTAGTAGTTTTCATAAATCGTCAGTGTTAAATAAGTGCATGACCATTGCCTTTTTGCATCTTAGTATTAGACTTGTTATAGATTGACCAAAGTATTCATTAGGAAAACTCGTCACCTTAAAACGTTTGAATTTAAATCTTAACTAATAAGCGAATTGTGGGGAAGTACTGGATGAACCGATGTCTTGATAATTGTCTCTACTAATTTTATTCTCATTCATTACTACTTGTTTGGGTTGGATATTGAGTCTTTAGAAAATTTAGTTTAATAATCATCACTAATTATCATAGGTTAAATATAGTTAAACTACATGAATTTGGTACTTATTTTCTAGTCCCTGTGGGTTCGACAACCTTCTTAATTTCACTTTTCTAAAACTTGACACAATGCACTTGTGGTATAAAATCGCTACACTGGAATTTTTTGTTTAAATAAATAGCGATCAAATTTTTGGCACCGTTGCTGGGGACTAGTTTAAAGTAATATTAGACGATATTAGTTGACTGTAATTTAGCCATTTTTTTATTTTCTGTTTTTTTTTTGTTGCTTCACTACTGCTATGGGTTGATTGATTTTTGCAGGTGTGTTCATTGGTGCATGCTAAGGAGTAGAAAACCTACACTTGAGCCTATTGATCCGAAAATTGAGCGGACTTTTCTTAGGAGACTACGAGAAGCTCGAGCAATGGCCGAGAACAACCAAAGAAGAGACGGAGAGGAGGAACATAGGAATGAGGACGTGTTGGTTGCAAGATCACTCATGGATTATGCACAGTCATCATTCCAAGGCAATTTGTCTAGCATCAATAGACCGAGCATCCAGGCTAACAATTTTGAGATCAAGCCTGCTATCATACAAATGATCCAGAACTCGATCCAGTTTGGGGGAGCGGCCACTGATGATTCCAAAGACCACATCTCCAACTTCTTGGAGATTTGTGATACCTTCAAGCATAATGGTGTTACTGAAGACACCATCAGATTACGCTTATTCCCTTTCTATTTACGTGATAAAGCTAAATGTTGATTCCAATCATTGCCTATAGGTTCAATCACTACATGGGATGGAATGGTGCAAATGTTCCTGTCAAAGTACTTCCCACCATCCAAAACTGCCAAGATGCGCAATGATATCACCACGTTTGCGCAATATGACCCAGAGACATTGTACAAGGCGTGTGAGCGTTTTAAAGATTTACTGCGGAGATGCCCACATCACGGTCTTCCTGTCTGGCTGCAGGTACAAACTTTCTATAACTGTTTATTTTCTGTTAATCGTTCTATCCTTAATGCAACATCAGGAGGTACGATCATGAGGAACACACCTGAAGCGGCATATGGCTTGTTGGAGGAGATGGCTGCCAATAGTTATCATTGGCAATCTGAAAGGAACGTGCCAATGAAGCAAGCTGGAATGCATCAAGTGAGTGAAGTCATTGTCTTAATCACCCAATTGGAAGCATTAAATAAGAATACTGACAGCTTGAGCATGCAACCAATGCAGGTTCAAGCCATTACATGCGAGCTTTGCCAAGGAGGACATCCGAGCACTGAATGCCAAGTAGGTAACCCTTTTGTTCAATCTGTTGAAAGTGCTAATTTTGCAGGGAACCGACCACCACCCAACTAGACCTACCCAAATACATACAATACGGGGTTGAGGAACCATCCACAACCACCACCGGGGTATGCACCTAAACCGAGTATGGAAGAACTGTTGACCAAATTCATCACATCGACGGAGACTATATTCCAAAATCACGAGGCGTCGATAAAGAATTTGGAAGTGCAAGTGGGACAGTTAACAACATTCCTAGACGGGCGAGCACAATGATCACTACCTAGCGACACTGAAAATAATCCTAGGGAGCAAGTCCATGCCTTAACATTGAGGAGCGGAAAAGAGGTTGTTGAGAAGAATGATGCACATGATGAGCATGAGGGCAAGGCGGACATCAAACAAGAAGAGGATCAAACACGCGACAAAGGTAAGTCTTCTAAGACCCCTACACCCATCACACCACCTGCTAAGGTAGATATCCGACTCTCATTTCCCGCTGCATACAAAAGAGAAAAATTAGATTCTAAATTTGCTAAATTTCTCAATTTGATTAAGACTCTCCATATAGATATGCCTTTTATTGATGCTATAAATGTCGAACTATGCTAAGTTTTTGAAGGAGATACTGACAAAAAAGTGGAAATTGGGAGAGCATAAGACTATAAAATTGACTGAGGAGTGTTCTGCTATCATTCAAAACAATTCACCTCCAAAGTTAAAGGATCCATGGAGTTTCATTATACCTTGCAAATCAATTCTATGTCTTTTCAAAAATCTTAATGTGATTTGGGTGTGAGTGTAAATCTGATACCTTTATCTATTTATACGAACTGGGTTTAGGAGAGCTCAAACCGGTCAACGTTTCGCTGTAGATGGCGGACAAGTCCATCAAGTACCCTCAAGGGATAGTTGAGGATGTGCAAATCAAAGTCGATAAATTCACCATTCCGGTGGATCTTATAGTGTTGGACATGAAGGAAGACGCTGACATGCCATTGATCCTAGGAAGGCCATTCCTAGCAACAGGAAGAAGCGTTGATTGACGTTCAAGTGGGGAAGTTGATCCTCAGTGTAGGAGAGGATCAAATCACTTTCAACATGTTTCAAACATTGACACAACCACACAACAAGCACGTGTGTTCTAAAGTTAATGTGATTGATACTCTTCCCTTTGATATGATGCTAGGTGATTGCAAGGAGAAGTTGGAAGAAAAACTTGGGAACTGTAAGGACCCTAATTCCTTAAGTGCGGATTAAAGGCATAAATGGAGCTAACATGCATTATCAGAGTTTAATAGTTCGTGTTGAGGCTTTGAGCCTTAAGAATTACATGCCAAGTTAAGGACTATCAAAGGATTAATTACCTTCTTAAACAAATGAATGTTGTCCCCTATAGCTTTACACTACTCCTAGAGTAAATACTATACAAAAGTAATCATGTCCTTCTTATCAAAAGCGTTCTTCATGAGCTCACCGCCTCAACCCGCCTTAGCCCCTTTTTCATGCCAAAATGTACCTACAAGGACAACCCCCAAAACATGAGCATATAGTAATCCATATTCAACACAATATGAATATAAGGCGTAAATGCATAAACCGTAATAAAACACTTCCTGTTTTTCCCATGTATTTTAAACGCTCTCTTTTTGGTTGTCCCTGTACCATAACTCATGAGTATAATCAATAGATTATAATGGTTCACACGTGTCATGACATAACACCATTCCATATTCATCAATTACCAATCCCTAGTCTGTTCATCACAATGTATTTTAATGCCCCTCGCTTCACATATAGGCGGCATAAAATAACCTCGCTTCAATGGACATGCGGTACTCCCACCCCTCGCTTCACATTTTAGCGGCAAATATTCTTTCCTCGCCTCATATGATAACCACGCTTCAATGTGACATGCGGCACTCCCACCCCTCGCTTCACATTTAGCGGCACCAAATAAATAGCGGCAAGCATTAAACTCATCAAGGTGATAACCATGACTCATGGGATGTGCACCAATAATCATCATATGCATATACAATCATCATTCATAATTCAACATGTATTTTCATCCACAATGCACCATTCCATATATACTCGCATCCACAATGCATAATCAATGAGTATAACAGATACATGTACCGTTGGGTGCCCGTACGTCTTCTACGTACCTTTCGAAAAAGTAGGATGTGGTAGGACTTCACTTCCTTGGCTGTGTTGCCACCTGGGATGGTTCTACACATTCACACAAACCAATATTAGAACCAAATAATAGTCCAATACCAAAAATCCCACAAAATAACCAAAAACACACATTTTGGTGTCTCACGATCGATCGCCATATAGTCCCAATCGATCGCGAGATCACACTGTCTCGTTCAACAAAAAATTCCAATCCGTGATCGATCTCCGAGTTTATGCCGATCGATCGGGACCTCGCCGATTGATCGCGCCAAACTCGCGATCGATCGCGGAAGGTCACTGCCTTCTCCCCTGTTGCTCGCGATCGATCGGGAGAAAGTCCCGATCGATCGCCAAGACCTGTACACGCGATTTTTGGGCACTATTCACCTACCTTCTTCACCAAATCAAACAAACTCAAATACCAACACATCAACAATACAAAACCATTAAAAACCTTCAATAAACATCCTCATACACCCATAAATCTAACACCCAACCAAAATAATATCAACCCCAACAAACCCATTTCAAAACTCCAATATATCAATCCAAAACCAAGTAAATCCATACAAAAACATCAAGGAATGATATATGCCCTTCCTAGGCCTCAAATCTTACCAAGAATCACACCAATGGAGTTTTTGCAAAGATTTCTCTTCTACTTTGAAGCTAAAATCGAAAATGGGGAAAGGGTTAGGGTTGGGAGAGTGAGTTGGGGATTTAAAGAGTGAATGATAAAGTGAGGTGGTAAAGTGGGGTAATGGCTTATATAGGTCAATTAAAATTGTACCCCAACAATTAACATGATGTATAAAATACTCCAACATGGTATTTTAAAAGCATTTTACAAAAATGCAACAAACTCCCAATAAATTCATGCTTTCCAAATAATTAACAATCAACATGAATAACCCATGTTAATACCCAACATGCACGATATACATCCCGAAATGCATCCCCGGTCACGCCTACCATGTGACTAAGCATTTCAACATGATAATTAAATCCAGCACATAAATCAATTATCACCATAATTAGTCATATAAACATAATTAATGCCCAAATTGCAATTAATTATTTCGGGGATATCACAGGAACAAAGTGGATAAGACCAATGACAAGAAGAAGGAAAAGAAAGTGATGATTACATCACATTCTCACCCAAGAGGAGGTAAATTCTGTGAGGGAGACTTGATTTTAATGAATAGAGCCAAAATGCGACTATTTCCATGGAAGTCGGACTCACCATGGGCTGGACCTTTCAAAGTAGTCGATATTCTACCATGCGACACTATCAATTTGAGAGATGACAACGGGGCATTATTCACGTGGATGACGGAAAATCATCCCCCACTGCCCCATGCGGCACTTGAGCTTAAATGGTAAAACTTCCAGCTTGGGGCTATAAATCAAGAACTTTTCTTATCCCTTATATTTGTTTTGAATTCTGTTTTGGTTTGCATTTTGTTTTTGTTTTTGATTTTTGGTGAGCGACTACATGCATGCTGTCAAATTTTCCAACAATATGCCCCACTAGCTGACGAGGAATTAGACGACGATCACTGACGATCGTCGTCAAAGGTAAGTGCTTTCTCTTATTTTCCATGCTTATTATATTGAGGACAATGCACAAATTAAGTTTGGGGAGTGCATTATTGTGTCATGCCTTTTTCTTTGGTTCTTTTGAAATTGAGTCATTTCTTGTGCACCAACAAAATTTTTTTTTTTTAGGAATTTGAGTTCTACCTTAAGAAATGAATGAATTAGAATTGCACTTGTACTACCATGATGAAATGAATCCCCATCTCAACTTGAGTCTTGAAAATTTTTGACTTGTTTGTGAATATCCTTGGTTGAGTTAGTACTTCAAAATTGAGGAATATTTTGAGCACTTTTGAGTATTGTGTGGATTATATATTAAGTGAAAAATTTGTGCACTATGATTTGTCTCTTAGAGCACTCTAGAACCAATTTGAGGGCACTTTGAGGTGAAATTTATAATTAGGAACTTGACTTGGACATGATTTAGGCGATCTTTGGAACGTTTGAGCCTTTCAAACTTACCTTGTATATACTTATCCTTAGTGTCCACTTTTGAGCTTAATTGAAAATGAATGGAAATTAACAACCAATCAATAATTATTGATAAACTCATTATACCTACCCTTATATGAGCTTGAAATTTTTTTTTTTTTATCATTACCTTAAAAGGGTATAATGAATTTCATGAGTATACTATGTTTTGAAATATTACAAGAGAAATTCAATGCCTAATGAAAAAGGGAAAAAAGGCGTAGTGAAATAATAGCTTAGTTGGGTGAAGATGAACCATGTGGAGATCCTATATTGACCACATTTGGTAAAATCTAGCAAAGCTCATGGTCATCAAGATATAAAGAAAAAGAAAAAAATGAGGGGTTGAAGATGTGCTAAGATGAAATTTGCAAATTATACTCTCTTCTTTGATTTCCCAACCTTTCTTTGAAACCCTACACCAAAGGCCTAACATTATAAGCTCAAAAATACATTTTGATCCAAGTCTAGGGAATAATAACATTAGTGGAGAAGTGTTTGAAAAATGGGCTTATGGAGTGCTTGATAGTAATATTGACTTTGAGTTTATTAGCATTATGTGATCTTGAAGATGTGTATGAACTCAAGATTGATAATAGCACACACCCACGTTCCGACTTTGTGATGTATCACTTGGCTTAGGAGAAAACACTTCTTTTTTATTGTTGGATTGACTCTTGATGATGTGTTAGTGGGATTTCTGAGCTTTACATTTGAGTTGCTAAGTTAGTTCTTTTTTAAGTATTAATGATGAACTCTACATTTTGATCTTATTTCTTGCTCGATGATGATCAAGTTTAAGTTTGGGGGAGTTGATAAGTGTGATTTTTATACTTATTTTGCTATGAAATTATGGGTGTTTTGTAGTGATTTCTGAACGATATTATATTTGTATGTTTCAGGAATCTAGGTCTAAGTGCATAAAAATGGAGGAAATAAGCTAACAATGATGAAAAATAGCAAAACCGAGCGAACAAGTCGAAGAAAGGATGAAAATCTCAAAAGTCAAATTTTAAGAGTGGCGATCGATCGACATTTTTTTCGCGATCGGTCGTCGTTGTCCAGAATGTTTTGGCGATCGATTGTCATTTCACCGCGATCGATCACAAATGTGCAGATTTTGAAAAATAAAACTAGAATGTTTGGCTATCGATCGGCAGGATGTCGCGATCGATTGCCAGTCGCGGAAAAATCGAGATTAGCTTCCTTATTGGATATATTGTGTCCAAAACAATGAAAACTCCTCTCCCAATTTAAAAGGGGTGTCTTGGACGTTTCTAGGGACCTCTTGGCTCATAATTCACCCTACAATATCAGCCTCCACCATACTCCATCCTCTACCTATCCATACCATCACAACCATCGAAGAAGAAGACAATCCGGGAGAGACGGGATGATGCAGCAGCGCAAGGAGTCAACGCCTGGCGTTATTTTCGTATTTCTAAACTCTGTTCTTCATTATTATAAGATTTTAATGTTTAGATTGTTGCAAAACGTTTTTATGCATTATTATTTGATGACAATTGTTGGCTAAGTTTTGTTGTCAAGACTAGGGGATCCCATGTTTTGAACCCATGATTTAAATTAAGGTTTTGATTGATTCTTACAATTCTATGAAAAAAATTTATTGTTCTTCATGCTTTTAAGGTATTGATCACCTTTGAATGAATTTATATATTGTAATTGACTTGACCATATGATATTACAATACGACATAACAAATTAGGCTGTGGGTTTAGATTGAGACTGACCAAGTAAAATCGAACACACGTGTGATAGCAATAGATTTACCAAAATCAAAGGCTAGTAGTTTTCATAAATCATCATACAGTATTGAGTGTTAAATAAGTGCATGATCATTGCCTTGTTGCGTCTTAGTATTAGACTTGTTATAGCTTGACCAAATTATAACAAGTGCATTAGGAAAACTCGTCACATTAGAACGTTTGAATTTAAATCTTAACTAATAAGCGAATTGTGGAGAATTACATGGCTGAATCGAAGTCTTGATAATTGTCTCTACTAATTTAGTCTCATTCATTACTACTTGTTTGGATTGGATATTGAGTCTTTAGTCAATTTAGTTTAATAATCATCACTAATTATTTTAGGTTAAATATAGTTAAACTACTTGAGTTTGGTACTTATTTTCTAGTTCCTGTGGGTTCGACAACCTTTTCTTAAATTCACTTTACTAAAACTTGACACCGTGCACTTGCGGTATAAAATCGCTACACTGAAATTTTCTGTTTAAATAAATAGCGATGAAGTCACATCTTGTGACATCCCCGAAATGGTTAATTGCATTTGGGCAATAATTGTGCTTATATGATTAATTATGTGGTGATTAATTATGCATTGGATTTATTTATTATTATGCGGAAATGCTTAGTCACATGTTAGAGTGACCCGGGGTAGCATTTCAGGGTGCATGTGGTGCATGTTGGGTAAATATTATTGGAAGCATGATTTATTTGCCATAGGTAGCAATTGATTAGAAATCATGTGTTTAATTGATATTTGGTGCATTAGGAGTAAATGCTTTGAAAAATATCATGTTGGGGTGTTTTATACACCATGGAATTATGTTGGTATGCTTTTTAATTAAATAAACTCACCTTTTATACTCAACCACACCTCATCCACTCTTACTTTTAACTTTACCAAACAACACCCAAACCCTCCCTTTCCCCTCATTTTCGAAATCAAGCTTTGGGGTAAAGAGAAGTTCTTGCAAAATCTTGTTTTGTGGAGATTGTTGGGTGATTTGAGATCCCCAAGAGGTATGGGTACCTCATGGTTAATTTTGTTGTGTTTTGTTTAAGTTTGATATGGTTTGAGGGATTTTAAAATGGGTTTGTGTTGGGTTGTTGTAGTTTTGGTATTATTTTGGTTGGATGTTACATATATGAGTTTATGTGGATGTTTATTGTTGGTTTTGAGTTGTTGGGTTTGGTTGATGTTGGTGTATGTGGGTATGTATGAGTTGGGGTTGAAGATGGGTGAATAGTGCCCAAACCCCGCATGCCCAGAGCTCGGCGATCGATCGGCGCCTTCTCGCGATCGATCGCGAGCAACAGAGCTGAGGCAGTGGGCTTCAGCGATCGATCGCGAGTTTGGCGCGATCGATCGGCGAGGCCGCGATCGATCGGCGCAAGCTCCGCGATCGATCGCGGATTGTTTAATTTTGTTGGGCGAGGCAGTGTGATCTCGCGATCGATCGGGGCTTGATGGCGATCGATCGCGAGACACCAAAAATGGTGTGTTTTGGATTATTTTTGTGGGGATTTTTGGTATTGGACTATTATTGGGTTCTAATATTGGTATTTGTGAATATGTAGAACCAACCCAGGTGGCAACACAGCCAATGAATTGAAGTCCTACCATATTCCACTTTTGGAAAGGTACGTAGTGGACGTACGGGCACCCTAACGGTACATGTATCTTATATACTTATTGTTTATGCATTGTGGATGCAAGTATATATGTGGTATTGCATAGTGGATGCAAATACATGTTATGCATGATGTTTATAGATGCATATGATTATTGGTGCACATCCCATGAGTCGTGGTCATCCCTTGATGATTTTAATGCTTGCCGCTATTTGGTTTGGTTCCGCTAAATGTGAAGCGAGGGGTGGGCGCCGCATGTCACATTTGAGCGTGGTTATCATATAGGGCGAGGAAAGGGTATTTGCCGCTCAATGAGAGGCGAGGGGTGGGAGTCCCGCAGTCCATTGAAGCGAGGTTATCCTATGCCGCCTATATGTAAATAAGCGAGGGGCATTAAAATACATTGTGATGGACAGACTAGGGATTGGTGATCAGTATTTGGTATTGATGAAATGGTATATGTTCATGACATGTTTTGACCATTAAAAATAATCTGTTGATTATACTCATGAGTTATGGTACAGGGACAACCAAACGGGAAGCGTTTGAAATGCATGGGAAAACAGGAAGTGTTTTATTATGATTATGCATTTACGCTTTATCTTCATATTGTGTTGAATATGAATGATTATTATCGCTCATGTTTGGGGGTTGTCCTTGTAGGTACACGTTTGGCATGATAGAAGGGCTAGACGGGTTGAGACAGTGAGCTTGAGGATGCTTTTGTGAATTGAAGGACAGGATTGTTTTGGGATAGTATCTACTCTAGGAGTAGTACAAAACTATAGTTGAACACATTCATTTATTGGAATGTAATTAATCCTTTTTGGTAGTCCTTATTTTTTTTGGCATGTAATGCTTAAGCTCATAAACTCAACACGTTATTTCTCACTCGGATCATTTATATTAGCTCTATTATGCCTTGATTCCGCACTTAAGGATTAGGGTCCTTACATTAGTGGTATCAGAGCAGTGGTTAGAGAACCCGGGAACGAGTGAAGGGTAGCCTTAGCATGATAGGCTAGGTGCTTACATTTGAAGCATGTTTATGCATGTGGTGCATATTGATGTATATTCTGTTATACTAACATGCGTATTCTCATTCCTGTTATCTAACGGCATAACATATATACTGCTTTGGAATTGTTGTTAACATTTGTATTACAGCATGGCTGCTAATGAGGAAGTTGGAGATGTTGGTAGTGTGAATGCAAGTATCGGACAGGCGAACCCTCTACCTCCACCGGCCGTAGGCATGGAACCAGTGGTTCAGTTATTGCTACCGGGTGAGATTAGCTTGACGCAATTTCTATCTTATCATCCGCCCCGGTTTGAGGGGACAGAGTCCGGAGAAGAGGCTGAAGAGTGGTTGGAAAGACTCGAGCAGATCTTTGTATCGGCTCCTTGTGCTGTGACAGCTTGGCTGAGGCTGGCGGAGTTTCAATTAGCCAAGAAACCTCTGATGTGGTGGAGGAGCACAGTAATGGAAATGAGAGCACTGGGTGCTGTGATCGACTGGACTCTCTTCAGGACTAGGTTTCTGAATCGGTATTTCTCTGCTGCAGCAAGACAGACAAAGGAGGACGAGTTTACAAGTCTGAAGCAGGGGAACATGACAGTGGCAGACTATGCCACACGGTACTCTTCATTGCTGAGGTACGTTCCCCACATTGCCACCAGTGGGCACGCTAAGATGAGGAATTTTATGAAAGGGTTGCGACCGGAGCTCTATGACCGGGTTATCACCAATAACCCAACTTCTTTTGATGATGCTCTCACAAGAGCGGAGCTTGCTGAGCTAGGAGTGGGAGCTTACGCTATGCCACCACCGGTACCGCCACAGAGGCAGACTAGTGACAGCCTGAGGCCTCGGGGTGAGCCATTTAAACCCCGTGGTGCCTCTTCATCTTCACGGTATGGTGGAAAGAAATACTTTGGTCAGAAACAGGATGGCAAGAAGGGTAATTGGTCGGCCAATCGAGGATCTTCACAAGGGGATAGGCCGGGAGAGCCGAGGTGCAACAATTGTGGAGGGCCACATTCTTCAAACAAGTGTCCTGCATGTTATATCTGTGGCAAGATGGGCCACATCGCTCGGTATTGCCCCACACGGGGAGGACAGTCTGAGTATCAGGGCAATAGGCCGAGGTTTGATGATAGGTCAGTGCAGCAGAGGCAGCAGTTTGGGCCTCGACCATCGGGAGGTCAGACAGCAGGACCACCCCATGGGCAGGTGTATGCACTGACCAGGGAGCAGGCCCAGGCAGCCCCAGAGGAGGTGATCGCCGGTACGTGTCATTTATTTACGTACCCTGCTTTTATTTTGATCGATGCAGGTGCCTCCCATTCTTTTGTATCGGTGGGTTTTGTGGAAAGACACCATATGCGCACGTCTTCTTTACCCACGCCTCTCCTTGTCTCGACACCCACTGGAAGAAATGTTGTTGCTGATCAATTTATGGCAGACTGCCTCATTTATTTTGACGGCAACGAATTGAGATCAGACTTGATTGTGTTGGGCATGTCAGACTTCGACTGCATCTTGGGTATTGATATTCTGAACAAATATCAGGCAGTGGTAGATTGCCGACAGAGGACAGTGAAGTTCAGACCTGAGTTGGGCAGTCAGTGGACCTTCTATGGCAACGGTTCTCGTGCGAAGATTCCGTTGATTTCAGCGATCAAGATGACTCAGTTGTTGGAACGTGGTCACACGGGCTATCTTATCTATGCCGTGGACACGTCTGGAAAGGATAAGGAACTAAGAGTTGAGGATGTGCCAGTAGTGGCAGAGTTCGCTGATGTATTTCCAGAAGAGATCCCAAGATTCCCACCGGCTAGGGAAGTTGAGTTTGGGATCGAGCTGTTGCCAGGGACATCCGCTATCTCTCGTGCACCTTATAGGATGGCACCGGCTGAGTTGAGAGAGTTGAAAGAACAGTTGCAGGATCTCCTGGATAAGGGATATATACGCCCGAGCGTGTCGCCATGGGGCGCACCAGTTCTCTTTGTGAAGAAGAAGGACGGCTCGATGCGGTTGTGCATCGATTACCGGCAACTGAATAAGGCTACAGTGAAGAACAAGTATCCTCTCCCAAGGATAGACGATCTGTTTGATCAGTTGCAAGGTACCAGGGTGTATAGCAAGATTGATTTGAGATCCGGGTATCATCAGATTCGGGTCAGAGAGGAAGATGTGCAGAAGACTGCATTCCGGACTCGATACGGGCATTATGAGTTCCTAGTGATGCCGTTCGGCGTGACGAATGCTCCGGCAGTCTTCATGAGTCTGATGAACAGAGTGTTTCAGCAATATCTTGATCAGTTCGTCATTGTGTTTATTGACGACATTCTCATCTACTCCCGGAGTAAGGAAGAGCATGTGAAACACTTGAGGACAGTGCTTCAGATTCTCAGAGAGCATCAGTTATATGCTAAGCTCAGTAAGTGTGAATTCTGGCTGAGCAGTGTGGTGTTTCTGGGGCATGTCATATCGAGCAGCGGGATATCTGTAGATCCCAAGAAGATTGAGGCTGTGATGGAGTGGGCTGCCCCCACTTCTGTGCCTGAGATTCGGAGTTTTTCTGTGTTTGGCCGGGTATTATCGGCGCTTTGTCGAGGGCTTTTCGAAGATTGCCAAGCCGTTGACACAGTTGACTCAGAAGGGTGTGCCTTTCTTTTGGTCAGAAGCTTGTGAGGAGAGCTTCCAGGAGTTGAAGCACCGGTTGACGACGGCGCCAGTGTTAGTGATCCCTACGGAGAACTCCAGATTTGTCCTGTATACTGACGCATCACTTCAGGGCCTTGGGTGTGTTCTGATGCAAGATAAGCATGTGGTAGCTTATGCATCGAGGCAGTTGAAGCCGCATGAGACCAGATATCCAGTTCATGACTTGGAATTGGCGGCTATCATCTTCGCCCTGAAGATCTGGAGACATTACTTATATGGGACTTCATTCACCATATACACGGATCACAAGAGCCTCAAATTTTTATTCACTCAGGCAGAGCTGAACATGAGGCAGAGGAGGTGGATGGACCTACTCAAGGACTATGATTGCGAGATAGAGTACCATCCCGGGAAAGCCAATTTGACAGCAGACGCCCTAAGCCGGAAAGTGAGGAGCTCTGCTGAGGACGTCATCCATTTGTCGGCTATGATGACCTCCTATTGCCATCTGGGCTATGAGTTTGACATAGATGCATCGCCTGTGTATGTATCGACTCTGTTAGCCGAGCCAGACATCTATGAGAACATCAGGAGAGCTCAGAGGTCAGATGATGAGGTTCAGAGGTGGTTATCTTTAGTACATCTTGGTCAGCCAACGAAGTTCAGGGTGGCAGATGACGGATCCTTGAGATTGGGGAACCGTTGGGTGGTTCCGAGTACGCCGGAATTGCGTAAAGGGATCTTGGAGCGAGCTCATAGTAGCAGACTTAGCATCCACCCAGGCGGGAAGAAGATGTACAGAGATCTGCATGGCCAGTTTTGGTGGAAAAGGATGAAATCAGATGTCGTCGCTTTTGTGAAGAGGTGTTTGATCTGCCAGCAGGTTAAGGCAGAGAGACAGAGGCCTGGCGGCGAGTTGAGAAGCTTGGAGATACCGAAGTGGAAGTGGGAGCACATTTCCATGGACTTCGTGACTCATTTGCCGAGGAGTGCTTCAGGCTTCGATGCTATTTGGGTGATCGTGGATCGATTGACTAAGGTAGCCCACTTTATCCCCTATAGCATGACTTTCACATTTTTGAGGATGACGCAGTTGTATATTAGAGATGTGGTGAGATTGCATGGGATCCCCGTTTCCATAGTGTCAGATCGAGATCCGCGATTCACATCTCATTTCTGGGAAGGCCTTCAGTCAGCCTTGGGAACTGAAGTCAGATTGAGCACTGCTTATCATCCTCAGACGGATGGCCAGACCGAGCGCACTATTCAGACGCTCGAGGACATGTTAAGAGCTTGTGTTTTGGAGTTCGATGCCTCTTGGCAGGATTCAGTGCCTTTGGTAGAGTTTTCTTATAACAATAGCTACCAGGCGAGTATTCAGATGGCCCCGTTTGAAGCTCTTTATGGCAGACGGTGTAGATCACCCTTGTGTTGGGATGATTTGGACCGCAAATCGGTCGGAGGACCGGAGTTGATTCGGGAGATGGAAGAAAAGATAAAGACGATAAGGCAGAAAATGAAAGCGGCTCAGGACAGACAGGCAGCATATGCGAATAAACGGCGGAGACCGTTGGAATTTCAGTTGGGAGATAAGGTCTTTTTGAAGATCTCGTCTTTCAGGGGCGTTGTGCGATTTGGGATGCGCGGGAAACTGTCTCCGAGGTATGTTGGACCGTACGAGATTTTGCAGCGCATTGGCACCTTAGCTGTAAGGACCCTAATCCTTAAGTGCGGAATTAAGGCATAATAGAGCTAATAACAATGATCAGAGTGTAATAAACAAGTTGAGTTTGTGAGCTTAAGCATTTACATGCCAAAATAAAGGACTACCAAAAAGGATTAATTACATTCCAACAAATGAATGTGTCCACTATAGTTTTACGCTACTCCTAGAGTAGGAACTATACAAAAGAATCCTGTCCTTTCATCTACCAAAGATGCTCGAGAAGCTCACTGTCTCAACCCGTTCAAGCCCATCTATCATGCCAAAAAGGTACCTACAAGGACAACCCCCAAACATGAGCAATAATAATCATTCATATTCAACACAATATGAAGATAAAGCGTAAATGCATAATCAATATAAAACACTTCCTGTTTTCCCATGCATTTCAAACGCTTCCCGTTTGGTTGTCCCTGTACCATAACTCATGAGTATAATCAACAGATTATTTTTAATGGCCAAAACATGTCATGACATTATATACCATTTCAACTGTACCACATATTGGTCACCATTCCCTAGTCTGTCCATCACAGTGTATTTTAATGCCCCTCGCTTATATTCATATGGGCGGCATAGGATAACCTCGCTACAATGGACATGCGGCGCTCCCACCCCTCGCTTCACAGAGAGCGGCAAATATCCTTTCCTCGCCCCATATGACAACCACGCTCAAATGTGACATGCGGCGCTCCCACCCCTCGCTTCACATTTGGCGGAACCAATACAAAAAGCGGCAAGCATTAAAATCATCAAAGGATGACCACGACTCATGGGATGTGCATCCAATAATCATAATATGCATCTAACATCAATATGCATAAATTACCATGTATATGCATCCACTATGCAATACCTCATATGGCATAAATCAACATGTATATGCATCCACTATGCAATACCACATATATACCCGCATCCACAATGCATAAACAATGAGTATATAAAATACATGTTACCGTTGGGTGCCCGTACGTCCACTACGTACCTTTCCAAAATGTGGAATGTGGTTGGACCTCAATTCCTTGGCTGCGTTGCCACCTGGGTTGGTTCTACATATTCACAAATACCAATATTAGAACCCAATAATAGTCCAATACCAAAAATCCCACAAAAACACCCAAAAATACCATTTTTGGTGTCTCGCGATCGATCGCCATCAAGCCCCGATCGATCGCGAGAACACACTGCCTCGGGCAACAAAAATGCACAATCCGCGATCGATCGCGGAGCTAGCGCCGATCGATCGCGGCCTCGCCGATCGATCGCGCCAAGCTCGCGATCGATCGCTGAGGCTTACTGCCTCAGCCCTGTTGCTCGCGATCGATCGCGAGAAAATCGCCGATCGATCGCCGAGCTGCGGGAAATCGAGATTCGGGCACTATTCACCCATCTCTTTCCCCAACTCATCTAAACCCACATACACCAACACCAACCAATACCAATAACTCAAAACCAACACTAAACATCATAACAAACTCAAATATACCACATCCAACCAAAATATTACCAAAACCACAACACCCAACACAAACCCATTTTAAACCCTTTAAAACCAAACTAAACTCAACCAAAACCTTACAAAATTAATACATGAGGTACCCATACCTCTTGGGGATCTCAAATCACCCAATAATCTCCACAATAAAAGATTTTGCAAGGACTTCTCTTCACCCCAAAGTTGGTGCTCGAAAATGGGAAGGGGAAGTAAGGGTTTGGGTGTTGATTTTGGTAAAGTTAAAAGTGTTGGATGGAAGAGTGGGTTGGATGATAAAAGTGAGTTTTTAATTTAAAATGCATGCCAAAGAATCCCATGGTGTATAAAACACCCCAACATGATATTTTTCAAAGCATTTACTCAAAATGCACCATAATAGCAATTAACACATGATTTCTAATAAATTGCTAACCAAGGCAAATAAATCATGCTTCCCATAATATTTACCCAACATGCACCACATGCACCTTGAAATGCAACCCCGGGTCACCCTATCCATATGACCATGCATTCTCCATAAGGTAAATAAATCCCAAAACATAATCAATTACCACATAATTAATCATGTAAACACAATTAAAGCCCAATAGCAATTAACCATTTCGGGGATGTCACAATACTCCCCTACTTATAAGATTTCGCCCTCGAAATCACATGCACTTACCCCAACAGAAACTAAACATAAACTCATACCAGAGAATAGTTCCGGGTAGTGCTGCACCATATGCTGCTCCGTCTCCCACGTAGCCTCCTCGACACCCCTGCGATCCCACTGAACTTTGATCATCGGTATCACTTTGTTCCGAAGTCTACGGTCTGCTCTGTCCAGAATTCTAACAGGCCGTTCCACATAAGATACATCTGACTCTAACTGAACTTCGGAAGGCTGTAACACGTGAGACGGATCTGGCTCATACTTTCGCAGCATCGATACATGAAACACATCATGTATCCCAGATAAAGAAGGCGGCAAAGCCAGTCGGTAAGCCAATGTGCCAATGCGCTGCAAAATCTCGTACGGTCCCACAAACCTCGGAGACAGTTTCCCGCGCATCCCAAACCGCACAACGCCTCTGAAAGGCGAGATCTTCAAAAAGACCTTATCTCCCAACTGAAACTCTAACGGTCTCCGCCGTTTATTTGCATAAGCAGCCTGTCTGTCTTGGGCTGCTTTCATTTTCTGCCTTATAATCTTTATCTTCTCTTCCATTTCCCGGATCAACTCAGGCCCTCCGACTGATCTACTGTCCAAATCATCCCAACATAAGGGTGATCTACATCGTCTGCCATAAAGAGCTTCAAACGGAGCCATCTGAATACTTGCCTGGTAGCTATTGTTATACGAAAACTCTACCAAAGGCACTGAATCCTGCCAAGAGGCATCAAACTCCAATACACAAGCTCTTAACATGTCCTCGAGCGTCTGAATAGTGCGCTCGGTCTGGCCATCCGTCTGAGGATGATAAGCAGTGCTCAATCTGACCTCAGTTCCCAAAGCTGACTGAAGGCCTTCCCAAAAATGAGATGTGAATCGCGGATCTCGATCTGACACAATGGAAACGGGGATCCCATGCAATCTCACCACATCTCTAATATACAACTGCGCCATCCTCAAAAATGTAAATGTCATGCTATAGGGGATAAAGTGGGCTACCTTGGTCAATCTGTCCACAATCACCCAAATAGCATCGAAGCCTGAAGCACTCCTCGGCAAATGAGTCACGAAGTCCATGGAAATGTGCTCCCACTTCCACTTCGGTATCTCCAAGCTTCTCAATTCGCCGCCAGGTCTCTGCCTCTCTGCCTTAACCTGCTGGCAGATCAGACACCTCTTCACAAAAGCGACGACATCAGACTTCATTCTCTTCCACCAAAACTGACCACGCAGATCTCTGTACATCTTCTTCCCGCCTGGGTGGATGCTAAGTCTGCTACTGTGAGCTCGCCCCAAGATTCCCTTACGCAACTCCGGCGTACTCGGAACTACCCAGCGGTTACCCAATCTCAAAGATCCGTCGTCGGCCACTCTGAACTTCGTCGGCTGACCAAGATGCACTATAGACAACCATCTCTGAACCTCAGCATCTGACCTCTGAGCTCTCCTGATACTCTCAAAGATATCTGGCTCAGCTAGCAAAGTCGATACATACACAGGTGATGCATCAATGTCAAAGTCATAGCCCATATGGCAATAGGAGGTCATCATAGCCGACAAATGGATGACGTCCTCAGCAGAACTCCTCACTTTCCGGCTCAAAGCGTCTGCTGTCAAATTGGCCTTCCCCGGATGGTACTCTATCTCGCAATCATAGTCCTTGAGTAGGTCCATCCATCTCCTCTGTCTCATGTTCAGCTCCGCCTGAGTAAATAGAAATTTGAGGCTCTTGTGATCCGTGTATATGGTGAATGAAGTGCCATATAAGTAATGCCTCCAGATCTTCAGGGCGAAGATGATAGCCGCCAATTCCAAGTCATGAACTGGATATCTGGTCTCATGCGGCTTCAACTGCCTCGATGCATAAGCTACCACATGCTTATCTTGCATCAGAACACATCCAAGGCCCTGCAGTGATGCATCCGTATATAAAACAAATCTGGAGTTCTCCGTCGGAATCACTAACACTGGCGCCGTCGTCAACCGGTGCTTCAACTCTTGGAAGCTCTCCTCACAAGCTTCTGACCAAAAGAAAGGCACACCCTTCTGAGTCACCTGAGTCAGCGGCTTGGCAATCTTCGAAAAGCCCTCGACAAAGCGCCGATAATACCCGGCCAAACCAAGGAAACTCCGGATCTCAGGTACAGAAGTGGGGGCAGCCCACTCCATCACAGCCTCAATCTTCTTCGGGTCCACTGATATCCCGCTGCTCGAAATGACATGCCCCAGAAACACTACACTGCTCAGCCAAAACTCGCATTTACTGAGCTTAGCATACAACTGATGCTCTCTGAGAATCTGAAGCACTGTCCTCAAGTGTTTCACATGATCTTCTTCGCTCCGGGAGTAGATAAGAATGTCGTCAATAAACACGATGACGAACTGATCAAGATACTGCTGAAACACTCTGTTCATCAGACTCATGAAGACGGCCGGGGCGTTCGTCACACCGAACGGCATCACCAAGAACTCATAATGCCCGTATCGAGTCCGGAACGCTGTCTTCTGCACATCTTCCTCTCTGACCCGAATCTGATGATACCCGGACCTCAAATCAATCTTGCTATACACCCTGGTACCTTGCAACTGATCAAACAAGTCGTCTATCCTTGGGAGAGGATACTTGTTCTTCACTGTAGCCTTATTCAGTTGCCGGTAATCGATGCACAGCCGCATCGAACTGTCCTTCTTCTTCACAAAGAGAACTGGTGCGCCCCATGGCGACACGCTCGGGCGTATATACCCCTTGTCCAAGAGATCCTGCAACTGCTCTTTCAACTCCCTCAACTCTGCCGGTGCCATCCTATAAGGTGCACGAGAGATAGCGGATGTCCCTGGCAGCAACTCGATCCCAAATTCAACTTCCCTGGCCGGTGGAAATCCTGGGATCTCTTCTGGAAATACATCAGCAAATTCTGCCACAACTGGTACATCCTCAACCCTCAGTTCTTTACTCTTTCCAGACGTGTCCACGGCATAAATAAGATAGCCCGTGTGTCCACGTTCCAACAGCTGAGACATCTTGATCGCTGAAATCAACGGAATCTTTGCACGAGACCCGTTGCCAAAGAAAGTCCACTGACTGCCCAACTCAGGTCTGAACTTCACTGTTCTCTGCCGGCAATCTACCACTGCCTGGTATCTGTTCAGAACATCAATTCCCAAGATGCAGTCAAAGTCTGACATACCCAGCACAATCAAGTCTGATCTCAACTCGTTGCCCTCAAAATAAATGAGGCTATCTGCCAAAAACTGATCAGCAACGACGTTTCTTCCAGTGGGTGTCGAGACCAATAGAGGCGTGGGCAAAGAAGACGTGCGCATATGGTGTCTTTCCACGAATCCCACTGATACAAAGGAATGGGAGGCACCTGTATCTATCAAAACAAAAGCAGGGTACGTAAATAAATCACACGTACCGGCAATCACCTCCTCTGGAGCTGCCTGAGCCTGCTCCCTGGTCAGTGCATATACTTGCCCCTGGGGTGGTCCCACTGTCTGACCTCCCGATGGACGAGGTCCAAACTGCTGCCTCTGCTGCACTGTCCTATCCTCAAACCTTGGCCTGCTGCCCTGATACTCTGACTGGCCTCCCCTGGTGGGACAATACCGAGCAATGTGGCCCATCTTGCCACAGACATAACATGCAGGACACTTGTTTGAAGAATGTGGTCCTCCACAATTATTGCACCTAGGCTCTCCCGGCCTATCCCCTTGCGAAGATCCTCGGCTAGCGGACCAATTTCCTTTCTTGTTATCCTGCTTCTGTCCAAAGTGTTTCTTCCCACCATACCGCGAAGATGAAGAGGCACCACGGGGCTTAAATGGCTCACCCCGAGGCCTCAAACTGTCACTAGTCTGCCTCTGTTGCGGTACCGGTGGTGGCATGGCATAAGCTCCCACTCCCAGCTCAGCAAGTTCCGCTCTTGTGAGAGCATCATCAAAAGAAGTTGGGTTATTGATGATAACCCGGTCGTAGAGCTCCGGTCGCAGTCCTTTCATGAAATTTCTCATCTTGGCACGTCCATCAGAGGCAATATGGGGGACATACCTAAGTAGTGATGAGTACTGTGTGGCATAATCTGCTACGGTCATGTTCCCTTGCCTCAGATTGGTAAATTCATCCTCCTTTGTCTGCCTTGCTGCCGCGGAGAAGTATCGGTTCAAGAACCTGGTCCTGAAGAGCGTCCAGTCAATCACAGCACCCAGTGCTCTCATTTCCATCACTGTGCTCCTCCACCACATCAATGGTTTCTTAGCCAACTGGAACTCCGCCAGCCTCAGCCAAGCAGTAATAGCACAAGGAGCCGATACAAAGATTTGCTCAAGCCTCTCCAGCCACTCTTCAGCTTCTTCTCCGGACTCTGTCCCCTCAAACCGGGGCGGATGATAAGACAGAAACTGAGTCAAGCTAATCTCACCCGGTAGCAATAACTGGACCACTGGTTCCATCCCTACAGCCGGTGGAGGTAGAGGATTAGCCTGTCCAATACTCGCATTTACACTCCCAACATCTCCGACTTCCTCATTAGCAGCCATGCTGTAACACAAATGTTAACAACAATCCAAAGCAATATATAACATGTCGTTAGATAACAGGAGTGATATAAGCATGTTAGTATAACAGGATATACAATAATATGCACCACATGCATAAACATGCTCCAAATGTAAGCACCTAGCCAACCATGCTAAGGCTACCCTTCACTCGTTCCCGGGTTCTCTAACCACTGCTCTGATACCACTAATGTAAGGACCCTAATCCTTAAGTGCGGAATTAAGGCATAATAGAGCTAATAACAATGATCAGAGTGTAATAAACAAGTTGAGTTTGTGAGCTTAAGCATTTACATGCCAAAATAAAGGACTACCAAAAAGGATTAATTACATTCCAACAAATGAATGTGTCCACTATAGTTTTACGCTACTCCTAGAGTAGGAACTATACAAAAGAATCCTGTCCTTTCATCTACCAAAGATGCTCGAGAAGCTCACTGTCTCAACCCGTTCAAGCCCATCTATCATGCCAAAAAGGTACCTACAAGGACAACCCCCAAACATGAGCAATAATAATCATTCATATTCAACACAATATGAAGATAAAGCGTAAATGCATAATCAATATAAAACACTTCCTGTTTTCCCATGCATTTCAAACGCTTCCCGTTTGGTTGTCCCTGTACCATAACTCATGAGTATAATCAACAGATTATTTTTAATGGCCAAAACATGTCATGACATTATATACCATTTCAACTGTACCACATATTGGTCACCATTCCCTAGTCTGTCCATCACAGTGTATTTTAATGCCCCTCGCTTATATTCATATGGGCGGCATAGGATAACCTCGCTACAATGGACATGCGGCGCTCCCACCCCTCGCTTCACAGAGAGCGGCAAATATCCTTTCCTCGCCCCATATGACAACCACGCTCAAATGTGACATGCGGCGCTCCCACCCCTCGCTTCACATTTGGCGGAACCAATACAAAAAGCGGCAAGCATTAAAATCATCAAAGGATGACCACGACTCATGGGATGTGCATCCAATAATCATAATATGCATCTAACATCAATATGCATAAATTACCATGTATATGCATCCACTATGCAATACCTCATATGGCATAAATCAACATGTATATGCATCCACTATGCAATACCACATATATACCCGCATCCACAATGCATAACCAATGAGTATATAAAATACATGTTACCGTTGGGTGCCCGTACGTCCACTACGTACCTTTCCAAAATGTGGAATGTGGTTGGACCTCAATTCCTTGGCTGCGTTGCCACCTGGGTTGGTTCTACATATTCACAAATACCAATATTAGAACCCAATAATAGTCCAATACCAAAAATCCCACAAAAACACCCAAAAATACCATTTTTGGTGTCTCGCGATCGATCGCCATCAAGCCCCGATCGATCGCGAGAACACACTGCCTCGGGCAACAAAAATGCACAATCCGCGATCGATCGCGGAGCTAGCGCCGATCGATCGCGGCCTCGCCGATCGATCGCGCCAAGCTCGCGATCGATCGCTGAGGCTTACTGCCTCAGCCCTGTTGCTCGCGAGAAAATCGCCGATCGATCGCCGAGCTGCGGGAAATCGAGATTCGGGCACTATTCACCCATCTCTTTCCCCAACTCATCTAAACCCACATACACCAACACCAACCAATACCAATAACTCAAAACCAACACTAAACATCATAACAAACTCAAATATACCACATCCAACCAAAATATTACCAAAACCACAACACCCAACACAAACCCATTTTAAACCCTTTAAAACCAAACTAAACTCAACCAAAACCTTACAAAATTAATACATGAGGTACCCATACCTCTTGGGGATCTCAATCACCCAATAATCTCCACAATAAAAGATTTTGCAAGGACTTCTCTTCACCCCAAAGTTGGTGCTCGAAAATGGGAAGGGGAAGTAAGGGTTTGGGTGTTGATTTTGGTAAAGTTAAAAGTGTTGGATGGAAGAGTGGGTTGGATGATAAAAGTGAGTTTTTAATTTAAAATGCATGCCAAAGAATCCCATGGTGTATAAAACACCCCAACATGATATTTTTCAAAGCATTTACTCAAAATGCACCATAATAGCAATTAACACATGATTTCTAATAAATTGCTAACCAAGGCAAATAAATCATGCTTCCCATAATATTTACCCAACATGCACCACATGCACCTTGAAATGCAACCCCGGGTCACCCTATCCATATGACCATGCATTCTCCATAAGGTAAATAAATCCCAAAACATAATCAATTACCACATAATTAATCATGTAAACACAATTAAAGCCCAATAGCAATTAACCATTTCGGGGATGTCACAATACTCCCCTACTTATAAGATTTCGCCCTCGAAATCACATGCACTTACCCCAACAGAAACTAAACATAAACTCATACCAGAGAATAGTTCCGGGTAGTGCTGCACCATATGCTGCTCCGTCTCCCACGTAGCCTCCTCGACACCCCTGCGATCCCACTGAACTTTGATCATCGGTATCACTTTGTTCCGAAGTCTACGGTCTGCTCTGTCCAGAATTCTAACAGGCCGTTCCACATAAGATACATCTGACTCTAACTGAACTTCGGAAGGCTGTAACACGTGAGACGGATCCGGCTCATACTTTCGCAGCATCGATACATGAAACACATCATGTATCCCAGATAAAGAAGGCGGCAAAGCCAGTCGGTAAGCCAATGTGCCAATGCGCTGCAAAATCTCGTACGGTCCCACAAACCTCGGAGACAGTTTCCCGCGCATCCCAAACCGCACAACGCCTCTGAAAGGCGAGATCTTCAAAAAGACCTTATCTCCCAACTGAAACTCTAACGGTCTCCGCCGTTTATTTGCATAAGCAGCCTGTCTGTCTTGGGCTGCTTTCATTTTCTGCCTTATAATCTTTATCTTCTCTTCCATTTCCCGGATCAACTCAGGCCCTCCGACTGATCTACTGTCCAAATCATCCCAACATAAGGGTGATCTACATCGTCTGCCATAAAGAGCTTCAAACGGAGCCATCTGAATACTTGCCTGGTAGCTATTGTTATACGAAAACTCTACCAAAGGCACTGAATCCTGCCAAGAGGCATCAAACTCCAATACACAAGCTCTTAACATGTCCTCGAGCGTCTGAATAGTGCGCTCGGTCTGGCCATCCGTCTGAGGATGATAAGCAGTGCTCAATCTGACCTCAGTTCCCAAAGCTGACTGAAGGCCTTCCCAAAAATGAGATGTGAATCGCGGATCTCGATCTGACACAATGGAAACGGGGATCCCATGCAATCTCACCACATCTCTAATATACAACTGCGCCATCCTCAAAAATGTAAATGTCATGCTATAGGGGATAAAGTGGGCTACCTTGGTCAATCTGTCCACAATCACCCAAATAGCATCGAAGCCTGAAGCACTCCTCGGCAAATGAGTCACGAAGTCCATGGAAATGTGCTCCCACTTCCACTTCGGTATCTCCAAGCTTCTCAATTCGCCGCCAGGTCTCTGCCTCTCTGCCTTAACCTGCTGGCAGATCAGACACCTCTTCACAAAAGCGACGACATCAGACTTCATTCTCTTCCACCAAAACTGACCACGCAGATCTCTGTACATCTTCTTCCCGCCTGGGTGGATGCTAAGTCTGCTACTGTGAGATCGCCCCAAGATTCCCTTACGCAACTCCGGCGTACTCGGAACTACCCAGCGGTTACCCAATCTCAAAGATCCGTCGTCGGCCACTCTGAACTTCGTCGGCTGACCAAGATGCACTATAGACAACCATCTCTGAACCTCAGCATCTGACCTCTGAGCTCTCCTGATACTCTCAAAGATATCTGGCTCAGCTAGCAAAGTCGATACATACACAGGTGATGCATCAATGTCAAAGTCATAGCCCATATGGCAATAGGAGGTCATCATAGCCGACAAATGGATGACGTCCTCAGCAGAACTCCTCACTTTCCGGCTCAAAGCGTCTGCTGTCAAATTGGCCTTCCCCGGATGGTACTCTATCTCGCAATCATAGTCCTTGAGTAGGTCCATCCATCTCCTCTGTCTCATGTTCAGCTCCGCCTGAGTAAATAGAAATTTGAGGCTCTTGTGATCCGTGTATATGGTGAATGAAGTGCCATATAAGTAATGCCTCCAGATCTTCAGGGCGAAGATGATAGCCGCCAATTCCAAGTCATGAACTGGATATCTGGTCTCATGCGGCTTCAACTGCCTCGATGCATAAGCTACCACATGCTTATCTTGCATCAGAACACATCCAAGGCCCTGCAGTGATGCATCCGTATATAAAACAAATCTGGAGTTCTCCGTCGGAATCACTAACACTGGCGCC
The DNA here is from genome assembly GCA_907163345.1 of Haberlea rhodopensis. Classification (NCBI taxonomy): domain Eukaryota; kingdom Viridiplantae; phylum Streptophyta; class Magnoliopsida; order Lamiales; family Gesneriaceae; genus Haberlea; species Haberlea rhodopensis. The sequence goes on from CAJQUN010000012.1 coordinate 870,160, forward strand.
GTCGTCAACCGGTGCTTCAACTCTTGGAAGCTCTCCTCACAAGCTTCTGACCAAAAGAAAGGCACACCCTTCTGAGTCACCTGAGTCAGCGGCTTGGCAATCTTCGAAAAGCCCTCGACAAAGCGCCGATAATACCCGGCCAAACCAAGGAAACTCCGGATCTCAGGTACAGAAGTGGGGGCAGCCCACTCCATCACAGCCTCAATCTTCTTCGGGTCCACTGATATCCCGCTGCTCGAAATGACATGCCCCAGAAACACTACACTGCTCAGCCAAAACTCGCATTTACTGAGCTTAGCATACAACTGATGCTCTCTGAGAATCTGAAGCACTGTCCTCAAGTGTTTCACATGATCTTCTTCGCTCCGGGAGTAGATAAGAATGTCGTCAATAAACACGATGACGAACTGATCAAGATACTGCTGAAACACTCTGTTCATCAGACTCATGAAGACGGCCGGGGCGTTCGTCACACCGAACGGCATCACCAAGAACTCATAATGCCCGTATCGAGTCCGGAACGCTGTCTTCTGCACATCTTCCTCTCTGACCCGAATCTGATGATACCCGGACCTCAAATCAATCTTGCTATACACCCTGGTACCTTGCAACTGATCAAACAAGTCGTCTATCCTTGGGAGAGGATACTTGTTCTTCACTGTAGCCTTATTCAGTTGCCGGTAATCGATGCACAGCCGCATCGAACCGTCCTTCTTCTTCACAAAGAGAACTGGTGCGCCCCATGGCGACACGCTCGGGCGTATATACCCCTTGTCCAAGAGATCCTGCAACTGCTCTTTCAACTCCCTCAACTCTGCCGGTGCCATCCTATAAGGTGCACGAGAGATAGCGGATGTCCCTGGCAGCAACTCGATCCCAAATTCAACTTCCCTGGCCGGTGGAAATCCTGGGATCTCTTCTGGAAATACATCAGCAAATTCTGCCACAACTGGTACATCCTCAACCCTCAGTTCTTTACTCTTTCCAGACGTGTCCACGGCATAAATAAGATAGCCCGTGTGTCCACGTTCCAACAGCTGAGACATCTTGATCGCTGAAATCAACGGAATCTTTGCACGAGACCCGTTGCCAAAGAAAGTCCACTGACTGCCCAACTCTGGTCTGAACTTCACTGTTCTCTGCCGGCAATCTACCACTGCCTGGTATCTGTTCAGAACATCAATTCCCAAGATGCAGTCAAAGTCTGACATACCCAGCACAATCAAGTCTGATCTCAACTCGTTGCCCTCAAAATAAATGAGGCTATCTGCCAAAAACTGATCAGCAACGACGTTTCTTCCAGTGGGTGTCGAGACCAATAGAGGCGTGGGCAAAGAAGACGTGCGCATATGGTGTCTTTCCACGAATCCCACTGATACAAAGGAATGGGAGGCACCTGTATCTATCAAAACAAAAGCAGGGTACGTAAATAAATGACACGTACCGGCAATCACCTCCTCTGGAGCTGCCTGAGCCTGCTCCCTGGTCAGTGCATATACTTGCCCCTGGGGTGGTCCCACTGTCTGACCTCCCGATGGACGAGGTCCAAACTGCTGCCTCTGCTGCACTGTCCTATCCTCAAACCTTGGCCTGCTGCCCTGATACTCTGACTGGCCTCCCCTGGTGGGACAATACCGAGCAATGTGGCCCATCTTGCCACAGACATAACATGCAGGACACTTGTTTGAAGAATGTGGTCCTCCACAATTATTGCACCTAGGCTCTCCCGGCCTATCCCCTTGCGAAGATCCTCGGCTAGCGGACCAATTTCCTTTCTTGTTATCCTGCTTCTGTCCAAAGTGTTTCTTCCCACCATACCCGCGAAGATGAAGAGGCACCACGGGGCTTAAATGGCTCACCCCGAGGCCTCAAACTGTCACTAGTCTGCCTCTGTTGCGGTACCGGTGGTGGCATGACATAAGCTCCCACTCCCAGCTCAGCAAGTTCCGCTCTGTGAGAGCATCATCAAAAGAAGTTGGGTTATTGATGATAACCCGGTCGTAGAGCTCCGGTCGCAGTCCTTTCATGAAATTTCTCATCTTGGCACGTCCATCAGAGGCAATATGGGGGACATACCTAAGTAGTGATGAGTACTGTGTGGCATAATCTGCTACGGTCATGTTCCCTTGCCTCAGATTGGTAAATTCATCCTCCTTTGTCTGCCTTGCTGCCCGCGGAGAAGTATCGGTTCAAGAACCTGGTCCTGAAGAGCGTCCAGTCAATCACAGCACCCAGTGCTCTCATTTCCATCACTGTGCTCCTCCACCACATCAATGGTTTCTTAGCCAACTGGAACTCGCCAGCCTCAAGCCAAGCAGTAATAGCACAAGGAGCCGATACAAAGATTTGCTCAAGCCTCTCCAGCCACTCTTCAGCTTCTTCTCCGGACTCTGTCCCCTCAAACCGGGGCGGATGATAAGACAGAAACTGAGTCAAGCTAATCTCACCCGGTAGCAATAACTGGACCACTGGTTCCATCCCTACAGCCGGTGGAGGTAGAGGATATAGCCTGTCCAATACTCGCATTTACACTCCCAACATCTCCCGACTTCCTCATTAGCAGCCATGCTGTAACACAAATGTTAACAACAATCCAAGCAATATATAACATGTCGTTAGATAACAGGAGTGATATAAGCATGTTAGTATAACAGGATATACAATAATATGCACCACATGCATAAACATGCTCCAAATGTAAGCACCTAGCCAACCATGCTAAGGCTACCCTTCACTCGTTCCCGGGTTCTCTAACCACTGCTCTGATACCACTAATGTAAGGACCCTAATCCTTAAGTGCGGAATTAAGGCATAATAGAGCTAATAACAATGATCAGAGTGTAATAAACAAGTTGAGTTTGTGAGCTTAAGCATTTACATGCCAAAATAAAGGACTACCAAAAAGGATTAATTACATTCCAACAAATGAATGTGTCCACTATAGTTTTACGCTACTCCTAGAGTAGGAACTATACAAAAGAATCCTGTCCTTTCATCTACCAAAGATGCTCGAGAAGCTCACTGTCTCAACCCGTTCAAGCCCATCTATCATGCCAAAAAGGTACCTACAAGGACAACCCCCAAACATGAGCAATAATAATCATTCATATTCAACACAATATGAAGATAAAGCGTAAATGCATAATCAATATAAACACTTCCTGTTTTCCCATGCATTTCAAACGCTTTCCCGTTTGGTTGTCCCTGTACCATAACTCATGAGTATAATCAACAGATTATTTTTAATGGCCAAAACATGTCATGACATTATATACCATTTCAACTGTACCACATATTGGTCACCATTCCCTAGTCTGTCCATCACAGTGTATTTTAATGCCCCTCGCTTATATTCATATGGGCGGCATAGGATAACCTCGCTACAATGGACATGCGGCGCTCCCACCCCTCGCTTCACAGAGAGCGGCAAATATCCTTTCCTCGCCCCATATGACAACCACGCTCAAATGTGACATGCGGCGCTCCCACCCCCTCGCTTCACATTTGGCGGAACCAATACAAAAAGCGGCAAGCATTAAAATCATCAAAGGATGACCACGACTCATGGGATGTGCATCCAATAATCATAATATGCATCTAACATCAATATGCATAAATTACCATGTATATGCATCCACTATGCAATACCTCATATGGCATAAATCAACATGTATATGCATCCACTATGCAATACCACATATATACCCGCATCCACAATGCATAAACAATGAGTATATAAAATACATGTTACCGTTGGGTGCCCGTACGTCCACTACGTACCTTTCCAAAATGTGGAATGTGGTTTGGACCTCAATTCCTTGGCTGCGTTGCCACCTGGGTTGGTTCTACATATTCACAAATACCAATATTAGAACCCAATAATAGTCCAATACCAAAAATCCCACAAAAACACCCCAAAAATACCATTTTTGGTGTCTCGCGATCGATCGCCATCAAGCCCCGATCGATCGCGAGAACACACTGCCTCGGGCAACAAAATGCACAATCCGCGATCGATCGCGGAGCTAGCGCCGATCGATCGCGGCCTCGCCGATCGATCGCGCCAAGCTCGCGATCGATCGCTGAGGCTTACTGCCTCAGCCCTGTTGCTCGCGATCGATCGCGAGAAAATCGCCGATCGATCGCCGAGCTGCGGGAAATCGAGATTCGGGCACTATTCACCCATCTCTTTCCCAACTCATCTAAACCCACATACACCAACACCAACCAATACCAATAACTCAAACCAACACTAAACATCATAACAAACTCAATATTACACATCCAACCAAAATATTACCAAAACCACAACACCCAACACAAACCCATTTTAAACCCTTTAAAACCCAAACTAAACTCAACCAAAACCTTACAAATTAATACATGAGGTACCCATACCTCTTGGGGATCTCAAATCACCCAATAATCTCCACAATAAAGATTTGCAAGGACTTCTCTTCACCCCAAGTTGGTGCTCGAAAATGGGAAGGGGAAGTAAGGGTTTGGGTGTTGATTTGGTTAAAGTTAAAAGTGTTGGATGGAAGAGTGGGTTGGATGATTAAAAGTGAGTTTTTAATTTTAAATGCATGCCAAAGAATCCCATGGTGTATAAAACACCCCCAACATGATATTTTTCAAAGCATTTACTCAAAATGCACCATAATAGCAATTAACACATGATTTCTAATAAATTGCTAACCAAGGCAAATAAATCATGCTTCCCATAATATTTACCCAACATGCACCACATGCACCTTGAAATGCAACCCCGGGTCACCCTATCCATATGACCATGCATTCTCCATAAGGTAAATAAATCCCAAACATAATCAATTACCACATAATTAATCATGTAAACACAATTAAAGCCCAATAGCAATTAACCATTTCGGGGATGTCACATTAGCTTACCAACTGGCTTTGCCGCCTTCTTTATCTGGGATACATGATGTGTTCATGTATCGATTGCTGCGGAAGTATGAGCCGGATCCGTCGCATGTGTTACAGCCTTCCGAAGTTCAGTTAGAGTCCGATGTGTCTTATGTGGAACGGCCTTGTCAGAATTCTGGATCGAGCAGACCGTAGACTTCGGAACAAGTGATACCTATGATCAAGGTTCAGTGGGATCGCAGGGGTGTTGAGGAGGCTACGTGGGAGACGGAGCGGCATATGGTGCAGCACTACCCGGAACTATTCTCTGGTATGTGTGTTATGTTTAGTTTCCTTTTGGGGTAAGTGCATGTGATTTCGAGGACGAAATCTTATAAGTAGGGGAGGTTGTGACATCCCCGAAATTGTTAATTGCATTTGGGCAATAATTGTGCTTATATGATTAATTATGTGGTGATTAATTATGCATTGGATTTATTTTATTATTATGCGGAAATGCTTAGTCACATGTTA